>CABFOV010011195.1:0-14168 GCA_902141375.1 Timema poppense
TCGGATCCCACGTTAAACTGTAGGTCCTCCATTTCATCTCACAATCACCCTACCATTACGCATTAGCGTAAGTGCGTATAACTCGTACGGGTAGTAAGACGTGGTGCTAATAATAATAATAATAAAAAACACAATGGAGGAAGGGATCATCGCATTTTACCAAATAGCATACATACAATAATATACACCGTTACAGAAACATATTATTTGTTCTGTGCATTTTTAACTCCCCATTTCCCAAAGCGCGATTTAAAAAAAAAGAATATCTATCTATAACGCGGAAAATATGTATTTTATAAAACATTCTTAGAAATAAAAGTAATTTACTTTAATGAGTTCTCCAACTTTGACACGATAGGTTATTATAGTATCTCAAAGATTTTTGATGGTATTATCAAAATTGTGTATTTCCACTTATGTAAAGTACACTCAAAATCATAATCTCAGGTAAATGAGATTCGTCATTTTGTTTGGGATGATAAATGGAGACTGAATACGAATTTTAATCAAAATCTTTATAGCTAATTTTGAGAAAATTGATTTTTTTTCTTCAAATTTTGCCCTTATGTAAACTACACTCAATATCACCGCTGGGGAAACTGCAGGGTCTTATGGAGAAAAGCTTTATCTTATTTCTCTCTCAGTTAACTGTTGCCAACTCTCCTCGCTCTCAGTTATGTGTGAAGCAGATGTGCTGGGGTAAGAAGGAGCTACCGGCAACATCGACTAACCAGTGTTGCCAAACTTGTCTTATATTTGAGGGGAGATTGACCACATTAGAACGAGGGGAATGACAACGCTGTTACACAATAGCGGTTATATCCAGTGTACCTTTTAATTTTAGGACTATACATCTAATTTCAAAACACCCTCCTTATTAAATAAAGCCTAGATACCAAGTTATGTCCTGATCAGAAAAATGGCTGCGCTCTGGTCCAAGTACAGGCGGCATTGCTTTGTGTTCAATGAACGTCGACAATCCTCAAAGTCTCGAATTATATTTTATTTCGTATCACAATACTTACTCCATACAAGTGGTCGCTAGAAAGTAGAAATAAGTGGTAAAAAAATACCTTTAATTTTAAAACTAGAACCGTAATAACGTTTTTATCCTTGAGGTGTGAACAAAATAGCATCTGAATATTAATGACGTCACTGCAGGTCAAGACAGGGCTCCCCATGTTAATGACGTCACAGCAGGTCAAGACAGGATATTAATGACGTCACAGCAGGTCAAGACAGGATATTAATGACGTCACAGCAGGTCAAGACAGGATATTAATGACGTCACCTACCTGTGACGTCACAGCAGGATATTAATGACGTCACAGCAGGTCAAGACAGGGCTCCCCATGTTAAGTGAATTTACGTTTTATTCAGCAGGTTTGAACGATATCACATAGAAATACAAACTATAAATTCTTAAATAGTTCTAAAAATATTCTTACAGCGTCTCAATATTATTATTTTTATCTTGACGTAGCTATTTTGTAAAGTTATTTTTTTATATAAATCGTCCACAGCTCAGGCTATTTGTCTTGGTCACGAAAATGTCCTGTCAGGAGGTAGATTAAAAATGTTTTTGGAAGCAAACTTCCATCTAGAGTAAGAAACAAGAAAAAAGGTGATTTTAAAAAGCAAGCCAATGTTTCCGGGGCGAAAAATAGTATAGTGAGTGTGTAAACTCGTCAGAGGAAGTGTTTCACCCTCTCAAGGTGAACTGCTCATTTTCTTCCCTCTCTTTCTATCTCGTACATTGGTGTCTAAGTGTGATTGTGCTTAGACTGCTTGGATGCGTCAAGTTAACATGGAACCCGCTCCGCAAAATGGCTTCGAAATCTCCAAGCAGGCAACGACGTTAAGTTTGAATAAAATCCACAGAAATGCTTAGTGTGTAGCGCCGGGTACACACACAGAATGTTAGGAGCCTCTCTGAGTCAGGAGGCACAATAAACCTCTAGAGCCACTTGTCAGGAGGCACAAGAATCCTCTAGAGCCACTTGTCAGGAGGCACAAGAATCCTCGAGAGCCACTTGTCAGGAGGCACAAGAATCCTCTAGAGCCATATAATATTGAGGCAGAACAAAATATTCATGTTTGATAAATTAAGAATGAATTAAGCAGCAAACGGTCTTGTTTAAAGATGATGAATAAAATCTTATCTTTTTTATTATAAATGATACAACACATTAGCTCAACCGTTAGTGTGTCTAGCTACTGAGATAATGGTCCCAAGTTCGGTTCCTGGCATAGCCAGAAAATCTATCGTTGCTGAAATGTGGGCTTCACCTTTCTCAGTGATGAGCTACCTGGTTGGAGGTTGTGTCTCTTCTAGATTTAAGTTAGTTAATAAGTCGTGTGCTGATACAATCAGTCGGTTCAGAAAATATCTCAAATAAACGATAGCAATAATGTAAATGCACCAGGCTGGAAAAGAACAACGTTACATGAACAGAACGCAGAGCCTCTCACTACGTCAACTGGCTTCAAAACTCTCGTGAAAACCCCTGTAAAGTTGTGCGTATGCAAACATTGGCCCATATCAACATTGCAGGGAAGTATAAAGTCATTAGTTAAGGCGTTTTGTGCTTATCCAAACATCGGCCCATAACAGATTTAGGAGTGAAGGTTAGCCGGACCTAGGAGTGAAGTATAAAGTACATTATTGCTTAGAATATTATAAGTATATTTTGTGTGTTTATTTACAATACTTTACAAGCAAAAATAAAAATTTAGTTTTGGATGCCAACCAAGAATTTCAGGGGGGGTGGGGTGGGCCCATTCCCCAATTGCTGGAAGCTAGAAAATATTCTAAATGATTAACAGTTCTAGAACCATTCTGAAGTGGGTTTTTTTTCATGGTGAAATAACCGCCTAGCTGCCGAAGGCTTGGAAAATTTCTAAATATTTAACACCTCTAGACTGACCTGGCGGTCTAGGGGTAGGGTGTCAGACTTCTGTGCTAGCGGCCGGGGTTCAATCCTTGGTCCCGGCACAGATTTATCTGATTGCCAAACCCTTCCTTCACCTCTGACAAGACATCTTGTAGACATCTTGTGAATGTGGGGAATGCCAGGCCTCCACCGTGGTTCGGATTCCATGTTAAACTGTAGGTCCTCCATTTCATCTCTCAATCACCCTACCATTACATATTAGCGTAAGTGCATATAACCTGAACGGGTAGTAAGACGCGGTGCTAATAATAATAATAATAATAATAATGATAATAATAATAACACCTCTAGAAGCTCTCTGAAGTGTTTTTTATGGTAACACAGCCCCCTAATTTGTACTTGTATATTAATTTTGATATTGTTTGAACCATAAATAAAACCATAAAACTTCGCGGGGGGTTTAAAGCCCCAAAACTCCCCCCTGGCTACGGCCTTGATGCCAACATAAACAAGGTAAAAGGTTGAGTAATGAGGATAATGCAAGTGAAACGAGGTTTGCCTTAAAGGGCCCCTTCACAACCAGTCAGGCTGTCAGTATTAATTATTATTTTATTAATATTGACAGTCTGACTGATCGTGAAGGGGCCCTATAAGAGAGATAACTTTTCTGAATAAATTGTTTAATGACAAATAATAATAAATTATCTCACACAACTTGTGGTAAATTATATCCATAGAACTAAACATAACATAAATTTCATGACTAGAACAATAAAATAAACATTTTCGTTATTAATTATGTGATATTAGGAAGCGTAATGGTGTGACTTTATCAAGCGCATGACTTGGGAGACATCCAGTTCTCACCTGACGACAAAGAGACCAAGGTTTAATTGACGTGTTCACTGTTATACAAGTGGCGGATATAAATTCTATGGATTTACCCTTTTACATCGATAAATTAATGGTCGAGGACTGGATGTTGTGCCTGTCCTAGTATTGAATTAGATTATAAAGTCTAGTTAGCCGGTAGTGGGAAATATTTGTCCTGAATAAAAAAATTGACCACAGACTGGAAACGGTGATGGATGGATATAAATTCTATATCGTCCTTTATTTACATAATGTAAGTGAAACCATTTTAACAACCATCTTCTGTTTATAGTTTATGAAGAACACATCAGATGAACGAGACATTTTACTTGCATTCCCCTCCATTAGTAAACCAATATGGCCGCTACTGTTTCTCATTGAGGCTCTTCTCAAATCTCATCGTCTTGGGAATTTCTTTCTAGTTCTGTATCTCAATGTATTAATGATAAATAATATTCTCCGTTTCAAACGTTACTTATTCCCGTCTTCTCGACATGTTCGAGCAAGCTCTGGAGATTAGAGTCGAACAGCTCACAACGGATGGGCATTTCCAGCGAGTAGAACGGATTCTTGAGCGCAAAGTCTGAATAGAGCTCGTAAATCCTTCTGAGCAATATGTCCAAGCCCGCCTGTGTTGGCTCCGCGACCACCATGAATTTAACCCCTGGTCGCAAAAACAAAACAAATGTTAATGTTAAAGCTATAAAACATAATTATAAAGAAAAAAATCATAACCAAAAAAGTAATCAATAAAAGTAATTTACTTGTTTGTCCAGGAGCACAGAATGAGATATTTTTTTTAGCGCCGCATCTTAGTTACAACCTGTTCGGGTTTTACACTCATGTACTAATTAATCTAATGGTTTTAGATATTATAATAATAATATTTAGCACCGCGTTTTACTACCCGTTAGGGTTATATGCTTTAAGTACTAATTACTCTAATGGCTTAGGAATTGGGAAGGCTGAATTATAGAAAATGAACCCGCATTTGCGTGGAGGGAGAGTGGAAAATAATTTAGGAAAAACCACCTCCCAGTTCACCCGACCAAGATTCGAACCTCGATCTCCCCATCCTCGGCAGTCGAGCTCAACACGACAAGTGTGTTAGCCAACTACGCCACAGAGGTGGGTTTTTAGATATTAGAAAGGTTATAGGAAGTGTAGCCACATTTGCGTGAAGGTGTTCCTGAATTTGTTCTGGAAAATAATGTAGGCCTAGGCTAATATACCTCATTTTAAATATTAAGTAGGTTTCACCTACTTCAATCTAAGAGCAAACATGTTTTCAAATTAAAAAAATAACCATAGAAACAAAATTCTACCTGCATTGTAAATATAAACCAAAACAAGAATAAAATAAAGATAACTTGTATGACGTGAGGTAAATAGTTAGAAGAACACACAAATACCTGTCAATGTTTGGAAACACTGCAGCTTGAAAGTGTCGGCTTCCAGGACCTCTATTCCAGAGCACCTTGGTTCGGGGCTGAGCTGGCTCGCAATGGCAAACAGCGGGTAAAACATGCTGGCTAAGAAGATCTTTTCATTCGTCGTCATCCTTAGACGGGCAAATTTTAAGCTCAAAGGGTAGTTTTCTCTCTCATTTATTATGTCAAATACATCCCTTCCATCGTCCAACTGTCTGCCGGTCGCTGGTATGCCGTTTACAGCCGTTAAAACATGGCCAACTGAAAGTACAAAGAACTACATTATAACATTAAAGTTACCAGCTTTGCAGAAACCGTTATCATGGTTTATTCCCTATATTGCTCACTCCATTTTATAGATATGATCTTATTAATGAGGAAGTAATATTGGTAAAATTAATTAGCAAAAGATGCAAAACAATCAACAAAGTGCTTTTCAAAAAGTTTACCATTATTTTACCATATTTCCAAACGCTACCTTAAACACTAAACAAACCAATTGATTGTTTTGTTGAGTTATGTTATTTCAACAAAATACCTAAATTTCATTAGTAAATATTAAGCGTAGTGTTAGGTTTTAGTTTTGTGTGTTTTTCTGTTTTATCGCGTCTTACCATTTATCCTGGTTATCAACACTTAATTCAACTAGGCCTAATGAGGCGTTGAAGAGTAATGTAGAATTTAGGGGAAATGTCACGACATTTACTGGAATGAGATTGACGGAATAAATTATGAAAAACATCCCCGCTGGAGAAAGATTGGGGAAATAAATTTGAAAAAATATCCCCAGGACACCCATCCAGGTTTTGAACCACAGCCCAAATCTAAAATCATACTAAATGAGTTTAACGTTTAATCCCGCATGCGCATTTATCTGGGCGATTGTTATAAAAAGATACTAGGGCAGGCCCAAAACCCCTTATAGCAATCAATAACCAGTAGTTTGCGTATAATAAATTAGTTTTAAGGGAGTCCCAAAGGCTATGTAGTGTGCCAGCCTCGGGTACTACATGGCCAAATGTGGTTTCATGTCTTTAATTAAGACCAGTAACATTGCTTCTTGTTAGCACAATAGGCCAAATAAGTAAATTCAGCTCTTAGGTGGCATTAATGTTAAAGGTGATTTATAAGTAAGTGTGGTATTTACTCGGGCTTAAAACTCTTAGATTCCATTTTGGTTGGTTATAGAAAAAGTTTAAAAAAACATATCCTACCCATTACTCCATCTCTTTGACCAAACTCAACCACAATTTTCTTGTTTTCATAGTTCAGTTTCAAGTCTAGAGGATAGCCGAAGGTTTTTTCGGTCTCAATTTTTGGTACGTTACACTCGTAATTGAAAATTAAGCCACCCGACTTAGAAACAATGTAAACTCCATAAATTACCATATTTCTTAACTTTTGACAGATTCGTGTTAACCTGATCAGTGGTTTATACTATAACTTTAGTATAGGTTTGTTATCAAAACATGGATTTCCAGTGTGATCTTAGATAATTGTCAGTGAGTGCTAGGAATAAATTTTATAGAGGTTTGGGAATGCTCTATATTTTAGTTACACTTGCATCCACGGTGTGACATCTCGTTAGAAAACCAAGGTTGATATTTGAATAAATAATAACAAACACTACATAGTACTTAGTTACAAAGAGAATTTAAACGCATTATTTTAATTATAGTGTTCATTATAAATACATAATGAATACGTACAAAATGCGTAAAGTTAATTTTTAGGCATGGGGTTGAGTATAGGCAGTCAACGTATAAGCCAATGAGAATGCTTGAAGAGAATCTACACAGAATACGTAAAATATCTTCAATTCATGTTTAAAATGCCTTGTGGTAGTCATACTTGTTATTTATTAACGAATTTTCTTTGTTTCAATGTCAATGATTTAAAATAGTGTGGAAATATAACTTTTTTTAAAATTATATTATTGAGAAGTACGTCTATCAAATTAATCTTCATGACAATAATAAAATCAAAACCAAATAAAATTCAAATTTTATTTATTTGCATATGCACCATTTAAATTAGAATAATTTTATGTTTAAAAAAAACCAGGGTAATGAACTTTGCTTCCTTAGTTAGCTTTTATATAGGTTGTTTTTAATTAACCCCATCTACGAAAGGAGTGTTGAATTAAAAATCCTTTACAAACGAGAGCTTCTAAAAGGCTACATTATCTTCACAAATTAAGATGGTGGGTCCCCCGAAACAAGAAAGGTTTATGATATCATCAGTGGCGTATTCTGAGAAAAATTAATGGGTATGCTGTACTCTAAAAGTAGCAACGGAGATTTGGGGGCCAAGGAGGAGTATTTCAAGGGATATATTTGAAGATGTGTTCATATAGAAGAGTGGTTCTCAAACATTTATTATTTCCCTTTATATGTATGCTATATTAGGAAATTTTGAGCCCCCGACCCTCTTCCACTCCCATATTTTTACTTATTTTATTTATCCATAACAATGATTAACATCCATTCAAAATGTAATAAAAGTAACTCCATGGTGTCAGCCTGCATTCAGGCTATACCTACCGAGTGGCTACTAAACTGTTTGGCGAATTAGTGCCAACTCTTGTGGATAGAAGGTGTCATGTGGTCAGCACAATGATGACTCTAGCCATTAAGCTCAGCTTTATATACAGAAGCCACTACTACTTTATTCGAGTAACTCCTTATTTATCCACTCTAGGCTGAATCTAACCCGTTCCAGACCCACTGCTTCCCAGATAATATGGAAGTGCCGGGAATCAAACTTGGGACCTCTGGGTCCGTAGTCAGAACCTATTACAACTAGACCACATAGGCGGTCCTCAAATTGTAATGATATCTACATGGTTAGAAATTCAAGTAAATATTAATGTCGGGGCTAAGAGTTGTATGGGCACATTTCTGAATGCATAAGAGAGACAGACCCTATTCAATTAGCCTAATGTAATTAAAAGCACACAGCTAGCAATACTCAAAGCAAACAATCATAATAAAAGTAAAATGAAGTTATTCATCGATCAAGCGTCCATCAGATCTTGGTGAGAGGGAATCAGGTGGATTGTGAAACTCACGTTGCAATTAAAACTATTTTATAAAGCCTAACTTATCTCACACAATGTTGCTTGGAAACAAATGGGTCTCCCAACTTGATAATTTATGCTCCAGAAACTATTTAGATGCGTAAACTCTGACTAACATAGGGGAGATTATTTCGGACTATTAATACTCCATCACTACGCCATTAGTTTATTGCTAAGATATTTACACATATTTTTTGCTGTAAGCAGTGGTGCACCCAAGGGGGAGAGGGGCAAATAGGGTATTTGACCCCTTCCCCCTCTTTCCCTAACACCACAAATAATGTTAATAGAAATTTAAATGGTATTAAGTATAACTAACATTGAAGACGTGTTGAATGTATATGCTTCATTTTAAGATCAGGCTTCATACTTAAGCCTAGTATTCAAAATGTTTACTGTTACACATAAAATTAACAATTGAAAAAAACATACAAATAATAGCTTCGATACCATTTGTATTATTTAAATTACTATCTTACTAAAAAATACTCGAAATGATCTACAAAAGCATTTAATATTCATAAATATTCTCGGCTTTTAGGGACTAGGAGACTGTGCAACCCCAAACCCGCTCTCTCCATCAAAATGTTATTCTTGCTGTAGCCTTGATTGAATGCCTCTCCCCAAAGTAAATGGCTGAGTGCGCCACTGATTAAGTAAATTATAAGAACATATATTTTATTTTACCTTTTCCTTCTAAATCATCTTGAAATGGTGAACAAACACTCCTGACTTTTGGGATTCTTTGATGTATAATTATATAAAATCGCAATGATTAATAAATCGTTATTGTAAAATAAAAACTAAAAGAACACTATTAAAACTCCACGATCTTTTCTACTAAAGAAAAAACCCCGGTTAAAGTAGCCTAGTCACCTCCCTTCCCCACTCTATCAGTGCTGAAATGCCTAAATTTGAAAGAATGGTTAAATGTGTTTGCCAGGTACATGATAATATATTGGACTAAAATACCTAAACATAAATCAATGTATAATTTAAAGCTTGTTACGAATATTAACTATTATTTTATAACTAATTATATATTTATTTTATGTATTTTTACTTAAACTATACTAAATTAGCTTAATAAATAAACATTGTTATCTTGAATCTTTTTTCAATAGTTGGCACAATGCTTAGCTTGCTTCACCGGAACAGCATGACCTGGGCTATGAAAACCCGAGCTCATTGGCCAATTACTTATGGTTGAGCGGAAAGGGATGTGTTGACACCCTCTAGACATTGGGCAAGGTCATTAGAGCCTCCCTTTCGTTTTTCAAGTAGCAAGCCCTGAGTTTCCTATTGTATAAAGTAGAGCCTTTTAGAAGAAGAATTACTTAACATAGTATTTTTTTAATATTAACCAATATTAGTTTTAAAATTAATAAATCATTCCATGTATATTTATTAACAATTTAAACATTAGTGTGTACACAGTTCACACAGACCGCATTTAATTAAATAAAAAACTAGTACATATCATTTTGGGTATGTGGCACAGGATTAGCATACCCAGGTAATACACCACTGGATATCATGCACATGTGACAGACTATAAAATAAAAAATTTTTATTTTAAAAACATTTTGTATGATTATTTCTCTAAGATATAAAAAAACGCATTTAGTGGCCAGTTACAACAAAATCATTATAATTATAATTAACAACTTCCACCCAATTGTGTATTCTATACTTTATAATTAAATAAATAAATAACTAAATACAAAAATAATAATTATTATGTATCGTCTCTTTAGATGCATAAAGATTATTTTATTATGATCATTGTCTATTAGCCTTGAAGGTGGGCTAGTTAACCAGATATTTATTTAATAAACGAACCTTGAATTTACTTGTCACACCAACGCTTAGCAAAATATAGTGCAACTAACATTGCTTTGACTCTTATATATAAATAATACACCCTGTTCTTTATTAACCAGTCTTTGATTGAAACAGTAAGCAGACTATCAGCTGGCTTTGTAGGAATAAATGTCACGTTCTATCGGTTTTCACAATTTTAGGTTTTAATAAAAAAAAAAAAATGGAAAACGTTATAGTAAGTGTGCTTTGTTTGATTATTATCTTGATTACAAACGGAAACTATTTTAATCATTGCTAACATTTAACCGCTAGGTAACAACAACAAGTTTTGGAGACTTCTTACTTAGGATTTAACTTTCTTGACCCCTATTGAATCACATCTATAAATAGTCTCTTTAAATCTATACATTATTTTCCCTGCACCTGTGACCTAGATGGAGCTCAAACTACTCACTTTTAACCCAAGGAAATGTATATTATTACAAGATCACGTTATTAAATAACTAAACCTACCCAATTTATGTGTGATGTTAAAAGTATATCACAAATAATCTGATTTATGCATTGACAAATGCCCAATTCACAATATTGGTAGTAGTGGTAAAAAGGCAGTTAAGATTAACTTTAAATAAGCTAAGCTTAAAACATGAAATGCTGGGCATGGGAACATATCATCAAGCTTAAGTTTAGTCTGGTTTCCTTTTTTTTTTTCTTAAATGGTCCCCACTCTCCATCTACTCAAGTGCTGGTGCATTTTTTTTAGGTTCTACCTTCTTCATACTTAACTCATTATTGAAATGGAAAAAAACATGATTTCCGTTTTGTTAAGTTGCCTGTACTTGTGTCTTGATTGCAGGCAATAGCACGTGCAATGCTTCGAGGACTGATCGACAGTTTAAAAGGAACTCTAATTATATTTTACCTTGACAAAAACATCAAGGAAAGAGCGCAGAATGTGTCCCCTAACAAAGAATCCAGCAGTTCAAGGAGAAAAGACATGTTGCACAAAGACAGCTCATCGAAACTGTCTCAGAGACATGAACCGTGAGTCAAACTAAGGCTCACTACTGTGCTAACCGTAGCATCATTTATATTTCAGTACCGACCCGTCACTCGGTGGCGTAGTTGGCTAACGTGCTAGTCGTGTTGAGCTCGACTGGTGAGGACGGGGGGATTGAGGTTCGAATCTCGGTCGGGTGAACTGGGGGTGGTTTTTTCCTAATTGGTTTTCCACTCTCCCTCCACGCAAATGCTGGTTCACTTCCTCTAATTCAACCTTCCCAACTCCTAATCCATTAGCGTAATTAGTACTTAAAGCGTATAACCCGAACGGGTAATATTATTATTATTATTATTATTATTATCTACCCCCATTTACTTGCCTCCTCTCCGAACAATGTCAATAGACACACTCCGATGGCCACACAGTCTAGTGTGTCAATCTTGCAATAACTTAGACTGGACTGCCAGTAACTGGGAGGTCAGAGCTCAAATCCTGGTCGGGTGTACTGAGCGTGGTTTTCTCTAAACGGTTTCCCTCTCTCCCTCCACGCAAATGTGGGTCCGTTTCCTCTAAATTAAACCTACCTAATCCCTAACCCATTTGTGTAATTAGTAGGTGAAATATGGTTGTTTTAAATAGCAATTGACTTATATTTCATAAGTTAAGCCAAATGTGAATTCATAACATAGATTAAAGTTGCAATTTCAATAATTCCCTAAAGTCGAACTCGGTGGTTTTGGGGTAAAGTGCTCGCCTCAAGGCCTGATGTTCGTGGGTTCACATCCAGCCAGGATCAACAGATTTTTCTTGAATTCAATAAAAATCCATAACGCAACTTCGTTTGGAGGGAAAGTAAAGCCGTCGGTCCCATGTCGATTGTGGTGTGGGAAAGAACCCTGGAATATATGTGAAAATATCTTTCCAGGCAAAATTGGTAGGCTCTTTCGCTCCCGCTCATAGAAATTCTCATGTGCTGATATAATAATTATGTCCGAAAGTGCACGTTAAATACCTCAAATATTATTATTATTATTAGCACCGCGTCTTACTACCCGTTCGGGTTATACGCACTTACGCTAATGTGTAATGGAAGGGTGATTGTAAGGTGAAATGGAGGACCTACAGTTTAACGTGTGATCCGAACCATGGTGGAGGCCTGGCATTCCCCACATTCACAAGATGTGATTAATACACGTCTTGTCAGAGTTGAAGGAAGGGTTTGGCGATCAGATAAATCTGTGCCGGGACCTAGGATTGAACGCCAGACCGTCAGCACAGAAGTCTGACACCTTATCCCTAGACCACCGGGTTGCCCTGTATGTAAGTTACTTGTTTCAATTGTAAACTAATCAAAGGGTTCTGAACAGTCTTGTGAAGGGGTGGGGGTAGTTTGCATGGTTTTGAGCAACAACAAAAATCCATCTTATATTGAATATTTCAAGCGACAGGTATTAAAAATTGTATCTTAATTAAACTCATTTAAACTTCTGAAAATTGAAAAATGACACCTGGACACAGGAATCGAACCCGGGATCTTTGGCCAATGTTCTAACCACTGAGCTATCCAGTTGTCCCTCCTGTGCCCAGGGTAATTCTTCACTCATATTTTAAGGCAGAGT
The DNA here is from genome assembly GCA_902141375.1 of Timema poppense. Lineage (NCBI taxonomy): Eukaryota > Metazoa > Arthropoda > Insecta > Phasmatodea > Timematidae > Timema > Timema poppense. Next base: position 12,723 of record CABFOV010011195.1, read on the forward strand.
CTATGATGGATGTGGGGAAATCGTCGGCTACAAATGTTTGATCTTCTTAAGATCATGAGCTATCAAATAACTCAGCCACCTCCAACTCGGTAGTTGGCTTATTGCCGCCACTTTTCAATTTTCAGAATATGATATCTAGACGGAGAGTTCCTCACTAAAATGCATAAATAATAGGTCTGGCTATTTGATTCTTTAAACTTGTTTAGAGCAAAACCAAGAAACGAAAAATGCTCTTTCCCAAGTTAGACAAAAATCCAGCAAATTATTTTCCTATGTCTTCCATTTTGGATCTTTACGGCCCTCAAACTCCGTTCTAGTGCCTTAAAAAAGAGAAGACAAAGCTTCAAAGTTCTGCTTATAATTTTTTTAAAAGTTGAATTAAACAAGTTGTATTAGTTTATATAAAAACAAAACGGCTATCAAATTTTTTTAAATTTATTTAACGAATTAGCCCCGAATGGGTCGTAAGATGTGGTGGTAATTTTTTTTTTTTACCTAGTCCTACTTCCTTTCCAGGTAAATTTATTTCAATATATGATTTTTATCAACTTTTTTTTTGGTCACTGTGTCCGTTGCACTACCCGTTTGGGTTACACGAATATAAACCAACCAAGCTAATGTGTTAAGACATTATAAAAGATGAAATTAGCATAAATGTACCAGCATATGCATGAAAATAAAGTGAAAACCCATTTAAGAGAGACCACCCTAAATACACATGACTGGGATTCGACCCATGACCTCCCCGGCTGAGGCAGTCCAGTCTAATGTGAGACATATGAAGATCGTTTGGCCACTGAAGCGAGTTATTCACAATTTAAATTAGTTTTAAGTTAAACATAATAAATAACCCATGCAGGCTGTTTAAGTACCTAGAATTAAAATTAAACAATACAAATATTGTTTAGGTAGATGTNAAAAAAAAAAAAAGGTAGGTCCTATATTAAATTAGGTTTCATTAAATGTTGAGCGAATTGAGCTATAGTGAGTGCTTCAGCGCTGTAAACTTTATAAACATGACAGGACGAGGCTGACTCGTGGATTGAAGTGTGTACATCCCTGCTCTAGTTTCAAGTCAATATCTAAACCAATATTGACAGAAGGCATCGGGCTTGTCATTTTCCCACGGAGAGTGGCGTTTATCTTGGGGTTACGTAAAGAAACCACTTTCAACAAGTACTAATCAAGAATAAACTTGGACGCACCAATAGCAAGCTAGCACAAATCACGCCGTCTGCACGTTACCGACTTAAAGGTAGAATAGACCAAGTCAAAGGTTTCTAAAAGGTCTTACCATGAACGAGAACTCAGAAGCCACATCTTTTGAGATCCATAGGGAAATTATTTTATTGTTTATTTGAAGCGCAGACTTCTGTGCTGGCGGCCGGGGTTCAATCCTCGGTCCCGGCACAGATTTATCTGATTACCAAACCCTTCCTTCACCTC
>CABFOV010011196.1:0-14165 GCA_902141375.1 Timema poppense
GTAATGAACAAAGAACTAAACACGGCACAGCAATCAGACCAGAGTAATGAACAGAGGAGTAAACACGGCACAACAATCAGACCAGAGTAATGGTTGAATAAAGAGTAAACACGGCACAGCAATAAGACCAGAGTAATGAATGAATAAAGGAGTAAACACGGCTTTGTCTGTGTTCGAGGCATTAAAGTTCCACACTTTTGAACGATTATTGACAATTTTATTTGGTAAAAATCTCGTGTGCCTTCTGACCCAATTAGAGAACCAACCTTGCTAGGTAACTTTCACAATACTCCCATAGAAACAATTTGAATGCCGTGTCGTGAGGTGTTGCCAGGGTAAGCACAGTCTGTTACGACTGTAGTCTTGCCTATGATGTGTTCTCCCCCACTATACCCCTGATTGACCAATCATACACAAGCTCTGCTCTACATACTTAACATGGGAATGAATATGCGTTGATACCTGACCAATGAGTGTTCTACATACTTCACATGGGAATGTATGTTCGTTGATACCTGACCAATGAATGCTCTGCATACCTCACATGGGAATGTATGTTCGTTTATACCTGACCAATGAGTTTCTACTGAGTGATGAGAATAATTCACAGGTACTGTTTAAACGAACTCTGCCTATTCTGGCAACACTTAATGACACGTCACTGCCTATAAGTTAGTTAATAATTATTTTATTGGTAGGAAAATCTTATTACTTTAGATAACGTTTAAGTTTTATTTATTTTTTACATTCCGAGTCTCTCAACAGCTGGTCGGTTCGTATCACGACAATTTTCTAGATATGAGGAAGGTAAAATTCAGAAGTAATGTACTCGCATTTGTGTGAAGGAAGAGTGGTAGACTATTTTATGGAATATCCTCCTCAAGACAATCTACAATCTCTTGTGAGAGTGATCCAGATGTGTAAGTGTAAGTAAGTGTAGACATAAGTGCTATGTGTGATAATCTCGTAGAGCGTCCCTCGTGTTGGAAATGAACTGGTTCTACCAATCAATCAATTCATGATCAAAACTCGACAAACGATGGATTCTTGAGACGCAATCTTAGTCAACTGAAACCGGAACCGGAAGATATAGGTCAGGGTTACCAACTTACAATTACACATTATCCCCCTCCTCCCTTCTTAACCAACACAGATATTATTATCTTTGTTGCGTCACGTTTTCTCTCTTATTTCTTGGTTGTTGTATTACCCCCCCCCTTTCCCCCCCTCAACATTACCGACTGTTCCAAACGTTAATTTACTTTAATTAAATAAATGATACGGTCCGTGGTCCCTCGCAGTACACACACGCCGACTCCATTATCAAATTGCTGTGGTCTGGAGGTTGGGACCGTCATCACCATCATCACTATCATCACCATCATCACAATCATCACAGTGACATTGTCTGGTGGGGTGAGTCTTATGTCTACCTGTAGCGGTGGTCACGATGTCTGGTAAATAGTGGCAAGCAATTTGGTTTATTGAGGTGTAAATGATTCTCCACATTACTTCTCCACAATGAGTATAATGAATAATCCCTCTAAATTGGACCTCCTTACTCCAACTGACGTCACCTATCAAAGTGACAACAACTTCTTGAGATGGATGGCGCTAATGGAGGAGGGAGGATTTTAAATTAGATGTACCTACATTTGCGTTGAGGGAGAGGGAGAAATTACATTTAGATCAAAGAAAAAAGGAAAGTACCCCGGCCGGAATTCTATCCCGGACTTTTTCCTCACTGGAAAATCAGAATAGGACGAGTCTTGTATCTTGGTCCGCGTGTCCACCAGTGTGGGAACTGTGGGTGAGTACGAGATAAGAGCTCTAATCACGTTTGAGTCTACTTGGGATCGTATTTCTTGATGGTTTTCAATCTTCCTTGACGAAAATGTGGGTACATTATCTCTCAAATTGTACTCTCCTCCTCCCTATTCTTATTGTTTTTATTGATCGCGAGAGTGCACTAAACTTGGATATCAAGGTGCAATCGGGTACTGTTGCAGGTGTGGTTCCAGAACCTTGATATCAAGGTGCAATATGGTTCTGTTGCAGGTGTAGTTCCAGAACCTCGATATCAAGGTGCACTCTGGTTGTGTTGCAGGTGTGGTTCCAGAACCTCGATATCAAGGTGCAATTTGGTTCTGTTGCAGGTGTGGTTCCAGAACCGGCGTGCCAAATGGCGCAAGCAAGAGAAGGTGGGGCCACAGGGACACCCGTACAACCCCTACCTGAGTGCTGGAGGGGGCCAGCCCCTCACAGGTTTCGGGCTCCGCAAACACTTTGACAGCTCCTCACCCCTCGCCGCTGCCTTTAGGGGCTACCCCGGGCTTCCACCAGGCCCCGTCGGTTACCTGCACCCAGCCGCCTTCTCCCACCGGGGAGCGCCACCCCACCTGCTCCCTTGTGGGCCCCTCGGCTATAGCTCCAGCTTCCAGACACTCCTGGCAAACATCTCGGCGGCGCAGAGACCCAAAATGAGTTCTGTTGGCGACGACTACCACGCTGCCTCCAGGCCCACCTCGCCTCCCGGGGGCGGCACCACTGCTGTCCCTGAACTCGACAGACGCAGCTCTAGCATCGCGGCGCTCAGGCTGAAAGCGCGGGAACACGAGATCCGCCTTGAGCTTCTGCGCAAGAACGGAGACCTCATCAGCTGAACAGTGCTGCCAACAGCGCGAGGGAGAAAGCGCGGGAAAGCTCAGAGAGCTCATTGGCTAAACTGCGTGCGGAGTAGTCTAATTGGTTGAACTGTGTGCGGGGATAGAAGATCACCCCTGTACCCCGCAAATGACAGTATCACGCTCAGTCAGTGTTTATCTAATAGGCGTAAGATAACAAACATGTCGGGTGTTTAGTGACAATGAACAATGATCGAGGCTTTGTGTTTTATGTTTACAATTTTAAAACCATCCAGTCAGACAGGCCTCTCTCAAATTGCGCCTACAGATGACGCTGGTGAATCTTAGTTCGTGAACTTGTTTCTGTTTGAGTGACCTGGACTTTGTAAGCTTTCAGAAGTTCACATTTCAACAAGCCGAAATTAAAATGTTATTGAAAATAAATAAATAGAATAGTAACATTGTAAGTTGTACATTATTCCCGAATAGTTGAAAAGTTCACTCCTAGTTTGTTTTTATTTTCTCCTTAATTATACACATTAAACACCGGGGGTGACGCGGGCTAGGTTGCCAGATTCTCATTAGAGGAGATTGCTTATCATGAGGAGGTCAGGGTTCACATCACGACTGTGTGTTTTCGTGTGTGCATCGCGTCCTACTACTTGCATATTTAGATTAATGGGGTGAGGGTGTGGGGAGGGGAGGGATAAGGGGGGAAGGAATGAGGGAGAGGGGACTGAAATGTATCCACAAATGGTGGACAATAATTCTTAAGTTTTTAAGCCATAAAGATCCACACGCTTAGACAAAACTGTAGTAGATTAAAGAGAAATTATGTAAAATAAAACATGAATAGCCAGCAATAAAATGTTCGTCCATACTAAGGCACAGTGCATGACTATCCCACCAGCATTTCTTAGATTTAATTAGAAGTTCGCGTTTTTCAGCTTATCCTAAAAATATAAGTGGCAGTTAAATAATTTTAGCTCTCCAGTCACCGACAGGCGTACAATCTCTATATAGATGTTCTTAATGTGTGTGTTATTTTCCACACCCTTCAGAAGCCGCTAGATGACCTAGAAAACTGGGACCTCGCACTTTGGTAGTATAAATCACGGGACAGAAACTAAAGAAGACGGATTTCCGATATTTTTTCAAACAGAGTTATTTTAATTCACTCTCACTTTTTACACTCTTACGTAATAACTGATCGAAAATACTTTTGTTTTACAAAAAAATCCCAAACATCCATGCGCCTATCAATTGAAGGTTAGGTTTTGTTAGGTTGGCTAATACCATAATCAACCTGTCATAGACATGGCTAAAATCTAATAATAATAAAAATTATAATTACTATTATTATTATTAAAACAGTAAAACACAATTTATTGACATTAATTCCACTTCTAATGTACTGTCATAACGTGTATAAACTTTATATAGCTTGATAAGTTTATAATATAAAAATGATCAATGTGTCTCAAGCGGATAAAATCTGGTAAATGCGTGCTTCATAAGACCTGCACTGCAATTTAAGATTGGAATGGTATATACTCATTTTGCTGTAACACTTTGACGCCATAAGAACAAGATTTCAAAGCTAGGGTTTGTCCTGTATGTCTAAATTGAACTCGTTTAACTTCACGTTTAGCTAAATCGCAAATGGTGTGTTCATGGCCCGTCAGCAGTAGCGTATAGAGCTCACTGTGTCTAGGACGTGAGAAAAGCAGTGTTTTCAACTCACTTTATCAAAATTCCGTCAGAAGGCATCCTATCCCTCTAGACAGGATTAGATTAAAGCGAGCTTTTCAACATGTTTAACGTTGTTGGAAAGTAAACAGGATGTCTACCAACACTGGAAATACTGGAAATATACTTGATTTTATTTTTGATACTGGAATATACTTGGGTTTTGAATCAGATACTGGAAAAATATTAAGCCTCTTCTCATTTAGTGAAATTCTGGCTATGGCAGTTTGCATAAATGTATCCATATGCAAATTAAAAATGGGAGTGATGGCCTCTTGCCTCGCCGAGCTTTAGTCCTTTAAAACCAATACTATTTTTCGTTGACTTACATCTTAAGACAATACTAATTACTTAATTTAAACATGTTATTAGAAAAGTCTGTCTTTTAGAATAACTTTCATTAGTTTATGCTTCAAAAGTACTACATGAAGGCCACACCCAACACTTATTTTTGAGCAAGGAAGGTGTTTCTGCCTTTAGAGGCCCGGACTGAAGTCCCCAACAGGAGATGTCAATATAATGTTTAACATTGAACTCTCTTAAATCAATTTTAAGTACATTAAAATTAAATTTGTATTGTATTTAGGATTTTTATAAAACTCCAATAAACTACAAACTTAGAAATTGACGAGCAATACAAACTCACATTACTACTCATACTTTCGGTATGAACTATCCAAGAGTTGTCCCGTGCTGAGGATCATTCTTCACTCATGGCCAAAGGTCGAACAAAATAAGGAAATTAGAGGTAAAAAGAAAAACAGTTGTGTAGAAAGCAGAGGAAGAAGCTGAAGTGTTAGAACTTGAAAAAGTTTGGTGACTGAATGTTAAAAATTATCTCCATTCTAAAAATAATTTTGTTTGTAGTTTTTACTATTTTAATTTTTAATCATTTTAGGTAACTGCAATTATCTTTATTAAAAAAAATTGTTTTCCCAAATAGAAAATATTTGTTGTTTGTTTTTAATTGAGGATTCTGTGTCTTTATTACTATGTATAAAATAACTAAGTCATTGCAAAAAAAAGATAACTTAGTGTGGAAAGGATCGTCTGTCATAACTTACATGTAATACCACTTCATATGGTTCTAGACTTATACTGATGTCTGCCTTATGACGAAACCTTTAATAATCTTTTCCAAATCTCGTGTAGTATCCTCCCCCCTTGTTACATGATTACTCGCAACTAATGCTTTTCCCTTTGCCGATGGGCCATTATTGAAAGGGATGTAGTGCGTTATACTAGACAAACCAAATCTTATTATTACTTCCATTATTAAATCATTAATATAATGTACAACCTCCCTTCAAGCACAAGCGTCAGGGACCGACTGGAATGACAGGCTGGTCTTTCTGACAATCTTCAGTTTAACGAAAACCTGGCGCGCGTGAAGAACTCGCAACTAAAAACATCAAACTGTGTAAAGTATTGGTGTTAAAGGAATGAGTCTTATATCAAAATAAAATTCAGTTCGGGATGAACATTTCGTATACCCGTACCACCCATATATCTCAATTAGGAAAAAAACTTTTTCAATATGTCTGCAGTAAAAAACTCATTATAGTTATTTCGTTAGAAATTATTTTTTTCAAAGCAAACCAATTGGGATATGGGAATTTTAATAATGTCATGTTTTTTTAACGTTTTTACAACAGATTCAGAAAAAACTACTGTGATTGTCCAAGTAGTTTACGAGAAACGGTGATTTATGTTTTAGGATTCTCGAGTATTTTATCGCGGTAAACATTATACCGCTTGGATTCTCCCTGCAAGAACTTACGAAGTCATCACGAGTCGCGCCACCAGTACTGGCGCACATAGCCTATAATATTATTATTATTATTATTAGCACCGCGTCTTACTACCCATTCGAATTTCCCTATAATAGCAATGAAAAATTCAAACCTAAAACTCTTTTTTTAGTCTTGAATTATCCAAAATCCTTACAGATTTGAGGGTCCCAGCCTTACTTTATGTATGTATATAATATATATACACACATATATATTTGTTGTAAACAACTAATATGTATATATACATATATATTTGTTGTAAACAACTAAAGGCTTTTATTGCAATAATATATTTCTGCGTTAATGCATTTGAATATTTCGTGAAGTAAAAGTGTTTAATTATTGCAGATCATGTTATGCTTTTGAAAGAGGAATTGTTTGGTTCGAGAGACTTTCAAATATACTGTATTAAGAAAAAAAAATACTGGAAATATACTGGATTTTCAAAACTCTAGTTCAGTAGACACCTTGGTAAATCAAAATTTTGCCTCGTTTAAATTATTGAAGTTGATATATGTTCAAAATATATTGACCCGAAAAAACCTGACACAAGATAAATATGGCTGCAAATTAGTGTGCTAGTATATATTGCAATCTTTAAAAAGAGAGAATACTTGATTCTTCCAGTAGCGTATTCTCTGGGTATACTAGTCCTGCGCCGCATACCCAAAATGATATGAACTAGTTTGTTTTATATTCAATATTGTATGTGCTAACTGTGTAAATACTAATGTTTGCATTGTTAATAAATATACATGTAATGAATTATTAATTTTAAAACTAATATTGGTTCATATTCCAAGAATACTGTGTTTTAAGTAATTCTTCTTTCAAAAGGTTCTACTAAGCACAATAGAAAACCCAGGGCTTGCTACTTGAAAACCGCAAGGCAACCACATTCCTTTCCGCTCTCCCATATGCAATTGGCCAATGAGCTCGGGTCTTCACAACCCAGGTCATGCTGTTCCTGTGAAGCAAGCTAAGCATAGTGCCAACTATTGAAAAAAGATTCAAGATCACAATGTTTATTTATTAAGTTAATTTAGTATAATTTAAGTAAAAACACATAAAATAAATAGTTAATTTTATTATTATTAGCACCGCGTCTTACTACCCGTTCGGGTTATACGCACTTACGCTAATGTGTAATGTTAGGGTGATTGTGAGATGAAATGGAGGACCTACAGTTTAACGTGGAATCCGAACCACGGTGGAGGCCTGGCATTCCTCACATTCACAAGATGTCTTGTCAGAGGTGAAGGAGGGGTTTGGTAATCGGATAAATCTTTGCCGGGACCGAGGAATGAACCCCGGCCGCCAGCATATCAAGCTTTAAATTATACACTAATTATTAATTAAATACAATGAGTTATGTTTAGGTATTCTAGTCACATGTATTATCATGTATTTGGCAAACACATTTAACCATTCTTTCAAATTTAGACATTTCAGCACTGATAGAGTGGGGAAGGGGGTGGGGGAGTAAGGCGGGTGATGAGGCTACTTTAACCGTTGTTGATGGTAATTCTTGTTTTTCTTTAGTAAAAAGGATCGTGGAGTTTTAATAGCGTTCTTCTAGTTTTTGTTTTGCACTCACGACTTTGTGATTTTATATAATTATACATCAAATAATTCCAAAAGTCAGGAGTGTGAGTTCACCATTTCAAGATGATTTAGAAGGAAAAGGTAAAATAAAATATATTTACTTATAATTTACTTAATCAGTGGCGCACCCAACCATTTATTTTGGGGGGAGGCATTCAATCAAGGCTGTAACAAGAATTACATTTTGATGGGGAGGGTGGGTTTGGGGTTGCACCGCCTCCTAAGCCCTGGAGGCCGAGAATATTTATGAATATTAAATGCTTTTATAAATAATTTTGAGTAGTTTTATATTAAGTAATTTAAATAATACAAATTGTATCGAAGCTATTATTTGTATGTTTTTTTTTCAATTTGTGTGTAGGGCTAACAGTAAACATTTTGAATACTAGGCTTAAGTCTGAAGCCGTGTCTTAAAATATAGCATATACATCCGACACATATTCAATGTTGGTTGTACTTAATATCATTTAAATTTATATTAACATTATTTGTGGTGTTGGAGAAATAGGGGGAAGGGGGTCAAATACCCTGTTTGCCCCTCTCCCCTTTGGGTGCACCGCTGCTTACAGAAAAAGACATGTAAATATCTTAGCAATAAACCAATGACGTAGCGATAGAGTATTAATAGTCCGAGATAATCTCCCCTATGTTGGTCAGAGTTTATGCATCTAAATAGCTTCTGGAGCATAAATAGTCAAATTGGGAGACTCGTTTGTTTCCAAGCAGCATTGTGTGAGGTAAGTTAGGCTTTAAGAACTAGTTTTAATTGCAACGTGAGTTGGACAGTCCACCTAATTCCCTCTCATCGAGATCTGATGGACGCTTGATCGATGTATCACTTCATTTTACTCTTATTATGATTGTTTGCTTAGAGTGTTGCTAACTGTGTGCTTTTAATTACACTAGGCTAATTGAATAGGATCTGTCTCTCTTATGCACTCAATAATGTGCCCATACCACTCTTAGCCCCGACATTAATATTTCCTTAAATCTCTAACCATGTAGATATCATAACAATTTGAGTACCACCTATGTGGTCTAGTGGTCATATGTTCTGGCTACAGACCCAGGGGTCCCGGGTTTGATTCCCGGTGCGTCCAGATTATCCGGGAAGCAGGGGGTCTGGAACAGGTTAGATTCAGCCTAGAGTGGATAAATAAGGAGCTACTCGAATAAAGTAGTAGTGGCTCCGGTATGGAAAGCCGAGCTTAATGGCTGGAGTAATCGTTGTGCTGACCACATGACACCCTCTATCCACAAGAGTTGGCACTAATTCACCAAACAGTTTGGTAGCCACTTGGAAGGTATAGCCTGAATTTGGGCCGACACCATGGAGTTACTTTTATTATATTTTGAGTGGATTGTAATCATCGTTATGGATCGATAAAACAAGAGAGAATATGGGAGTAGGGAGGGCCTCAACATTTCCTAAGATCGCATATGGTTAAGGTAAAATAATAAACGTTCGAGAACCACTGTTCTATAGGCACACATCTTCAAATATATCCCTTGAAATAATCCCTTGACGTTCTTGGACAACGGTGGTTAAGGGTCCTCGGCCTTCAAATCTCCGTTGCAACTTTTAGAGTACAGCATACCTATTAATTTATCTCAAAATACGCCACTGTTAAAAAGGATGTTACAGATGCTAAACACGCCAGCAAATCATCAGCTGCCACTTTTTCGGAAATATGAATAGTGTTATAAATTTACATAAATATAATTTTTTCAGGTTTTGCCTGTGTGTCACAAAAAAATCCCTACGTTATGGAGAAAAACTACTAACATATTTGAATTTAGCATAAAAAGTATTATTAGGATCAGACTTTTTTGTGTGCCAAAACCTTAATTTTACTTGTATACCAGTGTTAATAAACTGAATTAGTTTGTTTATTTATAAACAGCATTTTTTTAAATTCTGAATGTTTGGATCAATTTATTAAAAAAAAGAGGTTGTTACAATTTATGTAACTGATTTGAAAATAAAAATCACCGATGTTTATGTTATAAAATATTGATGTTTTCAGACAATGTTTTTGGTACGAAGTCGATCCCTACGTTACCACAGATGCTCCTAAGTTTATTAAAATAATTATTTCTTCGATATTTTGAGAGTAGCTTATACCTAGATTATCTAAAATCGATAATAATAATAATTTGGTTGCTGACCAGATACATATAGTTATAGTTAATCGCTATCACTTATTGTTTGTTTGTAAGGTTTTTATTAATTTCTTAAACATCTAACATTAAAAATGAATAAATCACGAGAAACATAAAGAGACAAACAGTTGACACCAGCCCCGAAGGGCTCAGGCTACAAACTACAACAAACAACGGCTAATTAAAGACCATTCTTCCCTTATTTAAAGTCGAGTTCTAATATTGCTTTGAAATTTATTGTATATTTGAAAACATCATTTTGGAAAGACTTAGAATTTGGATGGTTCAGAATTCACTAAATGTGTTTCCATGTGTTATTACTTATTAAATTGACTGTATTTGCGTTTGTGGCTCCGAAGTGAGAATAGTGATGTGGTTTTTTTTCGTCGAAGTGTTCTGTGAGTCCAGCGAGCTAAGCGACATTTGGAACAATGAAAGCAGCGCTATGCCGCGTGGTGTTTGGTAACTAGTAATGACAGGTCACGGCGGATCACCCGGTAATGACAGAGTAACACAAGGGCGTGGACCAATCACACCTCTTTTGTCGCACCGGACCATAATGCGCCGTGGCGGTGATACGACAAATGGAATGGAAATAGCAGACTTCAGTTTAATAAAGCTATATCTCCGTGTTCACCGGGAAAAAAGCTATACATATAATTTGGCTTATTTTATATTTCCAATAAACTGTGTTTGCTTTTCAAAAGTCTTAGCCTTGAACTATTTTTTATTTTGACATGTAATATAATATTGATCTATCTTTAACCATCCAAATTCAAAGTTAACAACATAACATTCTAAAATATCCTAAAGTGATTATGAGACTTTATTGCACTAAGATACAACAAAATGCCAAAATGTATTTCTTCACATGAAAAGTATTGTTACACATCTATTACTTTCATTCAGTCAAGTTTGAGTTAAACGTGTTTTTTATTTGTACGTATTGTTCTTTCCAAAACATAAGAATGTATTAAAATTTGTTTGTATCATGGCGGAGTTAGCATGTCTTCAATCATTTTACGTTTCAATTAAACAAAATAGAGAATGAACGTCTTGGCATTGCTGGTCCTGATGTGCTGTTATCTTGTGATTATTCACAAGAATGTTCGTTGTGGTTGGAGTGCTGGTCACAGAATGAAGGGATTAATACAAAACAAAAGAAGTTAAACAATTATGTTGCTATTAATTAAAAAAAAGTAAATGAAAGTGTAATGAAGTGGTTATATTTTCGGTTCAATACTGTTGCCTACACGCGAAATTAGTTTAACATTTTAATGTTTTGGTTCTGGAGACAATTTTTACAAACTTTATCAACAATCGCTCGTTCTAAATTAATCTATTTTGATCTATAAAACGACTTTAAACTATTTTAAAAAGTTTATCAATACATCCAAATCATTCATTAAAACGTCAATGGAAACTATATTAATTTTATAAAGCGATGAAAATATTCGAGAAGGTCCAATACAAAGTTTAATTAAGAACAAAATTTGTTAATCCAGAGACAACAAATTGCTTCACAACAAAAAATAAATTCTAAAATTAATCAAAACTCGCTTAGAAATTTAAAAAAAGAGGTTGCTGGAAGTAGCCTACTATTTGATGATAAATTGTTTCTGTCAAAGTTGGCATGTGATAAAATACAAATTTCTCTTCACAAGACGATTCTATTAAATTTTAACTAATCTCGATGTTTTATAGATTTGTTTTAACATAAAAATTGAGTAGTCTGTCATTATTGCAGTGAAATAATTTTAATACAATAGCACTTATTATAGGCTCAACTTGTGTCTAACCAATATCCATTGTGATGTGACGTCATCACTCACAGCTTACCTGATGTGCCACGGGCTAGGGTCTCGCTATTTTGTTTCTTATACTGTTAATAACTAAGTCTAGGTCGTAGTAGCCCACATTCTAGGTCACTAGTAGTCCACATTACAGGTCGATAGTAGCCTGCACTCTAAGTCGCTAATAGTGTACACTCTTAGGCCTAGGCCACTAGTAGCCCACACTCTAGGTTACTAGTAGTCCACACTCTAGGTTACTAGTAGCCCACACTCTAGGTTACTAGTAGCCCACACTCTAGGTTACTAATAGCCCACACTCTAGGTTACTAATAGCCCGCACTCTAAATTGCTAGTGACTCACACTATGGGTTAATATTAGCCCATAATACAGGTAGCTATTAACCCACACTTTAGGTTGCTAGTGACCCACACTATAGGTCACTAGTAGCCCACAATCAAGGTAGCTAGTAGTACACACTCTAGATCACTAGTAGCCCACTCTATAGGTAACTAGTAGCCCACACTCTAGGTAGCTAGTAACACATATTTTAGGTAGCTAGTAGCCCCCAAAACGCCGAGCAATTAAATGAAAGAAGATCCCGTAAAGAAAACTAGTCAAGTATTTTTTTTTATAAAAATAAACATTTTTGAAAAGTTTATAAGCTCACAACTGGATTTGAACCCGACTTACTCGAGGTATAAAACCCACGAATGAGTCACGAGTCCAGATTATATACTTGGGGCCATCGCATCTTCGGGGGCGGAGACCTTCGAGGGTTGGTCTTGGAAGGGAATAATTTCCTCAACAATACGAGTCGTGGCAGGTAATTCAAGGTTTGGTTTGTCGATCATTAGTCTTTGTTAAGTTCTTTACAGGCCGGCTCTCAAACAAATGAACATCGTTTTTAAAAAAATGTTCAGTTTCCTATGTCAGTTTCTGTTTCTTATAAATGTTTATTACATTAGTGAGACGTGACGAAATGTTCGTTATCTGATTATTATTTCTTTTTTATAATTTTGTTGAAGGTGCAATCGCCAGGAAATTAAGTCAAAGGCACGACTTCACTTGGAATGAGGTTTATTCCGGTTATTAAGGGGGTACCGGTAGCTCACAAATTAAAGTTACCGTCTTTTACGTTTATTTTGTTGCTTCTTTTAGATAGATTTTTTTTTAAATACAAGTTTCTGGTAATATTGTAATGTCCTACGTCCTTGTTGCACGTAAGGATGTAAGGAGGTGTGGTCCAGGAGCTCGGCCCGATGCATAGAACTAGTAAACACAGCAATTAACAATCTAATTAGCACTTATATAGCAAGGAGGGACTGGAGGATAGAACAAGGATCCTTGTCCTCACCACATTGTAAGGAGGGAATGTAGGAGAAAGCACGGATCCTTGTCTTCACCACATTGTAAGGATCCTTGTCCTCACCACGCTGTAAGGAGAGACTGGAAAATAAAACAAGGATCCTTGTCCTCACTACGCTATAAGGAGAGACTGGAGGATAGAACAAGGATCCTTGTCCTCACCACGCTGTAAGGAGGGACTGTAAAAGAAAGCAAGGATCAATGTCCTCACCACGCTGTAAGGATCCTTGTCTTCACCAGGCTGTAAGGTGATGAGGGGAGAGCAAGGATCCTCGTCCTCACCACGCTGTAAGAATCCTTGCCCTCGCCAGGCTGTAAGGATCTTTGTCTTCACCAGGCTGTAAGGTGGTGAGGGGAGAGCAAGGATCAATGTCCTCACCACGCTGTAAGAATCCTTGCCCTCAACAGGCTGTAAGGATCTTTGTCTTCACCAGGCTGTAAGGTGGTGAGGGGAGAGCAAGGATCCTTGTCCTCACCACGCTGTAAGGATCCTTGCCCTCACCATTGTGCAAGGTGGTTTTGGAGCTCACCCTGTAACCCACAAATTGACTTCTAGAAGACTTGCACCAGGCCTAATAGTTTCGAAATACCACCAAAAAAACCTTTACTGAAATACTGGGTTATTTGTTATTTAATTTATTCATGTGTAATTCCTAAAAACCCGTGATATTATAATAGTTGTGTTACTTATAAAAAAAATATTTTTAAACGAGTCTAAAATAAATGGCGAACTTGGGTATTTTTGTCTCAATGATGAATTATTGACCAAGGTGCTGGGCGTTGTCTGGTCTGAAATTAACACAGCTTTATTAGTCGTGTGCAGATATAGGCCTATTCAGTTAGTTCAAAAAGTGAACACTAAAAACTCCAAATTAAAAGAAAGACAATATTTGAAGTAACTTAGGCCTATTTTGTGTAATCTCAAGGAGAGAGCATTTGTTGTGTTTTACTGTGGAATATCTAAGAGAGGGGAAGTTAAACCTTCATTTTTTGTGTTTTACTGTGGAATATCTAGAAGAGGGGAAGTTAGACCTTCATTTGTTGTGTTTTACTGTGAAATATCTAGGAGAGA
>CABFOV010011197.1:0-14164 GCA_902141375.1 Timema poppense
ACACACTTTCTCTCACAACCTCTCTCTCGCTCACACACACATTCTCTCAATCTCAATCTTTTTCACATTCTCTTTACCACTCAAAAATTTTCTCGCACACAATCTCTCATCACAATCTAACTTTATCTCTTACCATATTTTTCTATCACAATCTCTATCTATAACACACTCTCTTACAAAAACTTTCTATCACACACACACACACACACACACACACACACACACAAACTCTCTTTCACACACACATATACACTCTAACAAACTCTTTCTCAAACATATACTCTCGCTCACACACACATTCCTTATCATTTTCTCTTTCACTTTAAATCGCACACTTTCGCTCACACACATTCTTTATTTCCCACTCTGTTTGCTTCACATACACTTTCTCTCTCACTATCATTCTCTCACACTCACTCTTTCATACTCACTTTCTCACACTATTTCTTTAACACTCACTCAAACACTTACATAATCACACACTCATACACTCACCACACTCGCGTGTTCTCAATCCCTCTTTCTCTATGTGTAATATTATATAATTTGATAAACCCATTTCGGGTAATTGATGTTACGAGCAAATGGTTTAACCGATTTGGACCAGCGAATGCTCATTAAGGTTGGAGCTCATTTGTAGAATCATTGTTTGTTTACATCTCCATGGAAACCATGATTTGTATATATAGTTGTATTTCAGTAAATAAAATATTTCACTTTGGTTATAAATAATAACAGCTCAATTCTTACTTGAGTGGTTCGGTGCAAGGAATAGATAGATAGCTGGGAGAGGGGTTGTTTTAAAGTTATCATCGGGTCGTGAAGGGGGTAAATATATTTTTTGATTCAAATTAAATACTGAAAGCTATATATATAAAGTTGAACGCCTTTTATGAGTAAACTTTTAACTATAAAGTCGTGTGAGGGCTTATTATATATAACTTTTCCCAATAAAAGCTTGGATAACATTTTAGTGCAATAATTTGCAGTCATCGCTGTAACGTTCCACTAGATATGATTATATAAATTTAATCACACAATAATAATAAAATATAAAATTTAAATTTTAAACATTGGAGAATTAGAAAACCTTCCACATCAATTCATAGAATCATTCAAATTTCAAATTATTTAATCAAATAGTTATTTTATATTAAATTTGTACATTTAACTGGGTGGGGCTGGGTGGGGATTCAGAGGGTAAATTAGTGGTGATTCACAGGGAAACTTGGTGGGGATTCATAGGGTACCTTGGTGTGGGCTCAGAGGATAACTTGGTGGGGATTCATCGGGTAGCTTGGTGTGAGCTCAAAGGTTAGCTTGGTGGAGGTTCAAAGGGTAGCTTAGTGTGGATTCATAGGGTAGCTTGGTGTGGGCTCATAGGTATCTTGATGGAGATTCAGAGTGTAGCTTGGTGAGGATTCAGATGTTAACTTGGTGGTGATTCAGAGGGTAACTTGGTGTGGGCTCAAAGGTTAGCTTGGTGTAGTTTCAAAGGGTAGCTTAGTGTGGATTCATAGGGTAACTTGGTGTGGGCTCATAGGTATCTTGATGGAGATTAAGAGGGTAGCTTGGTGTGGGCTCAAAGGTATCTTGATGGAGATTCAAAGGGTAGCTTGGTGAGGATTCAGATGTTAACTTGGTGGTGATTCAGAGGGTAACTTGGTGTGGGCTCAAAGGTATCTTGATGAAGATTCAGAGGGTAGCTTGGTGTGGGCTCAAAGGTATCTTGATGGAGATTCAAAGGGTAGCTTGGTAAGGATTCAGAGAGTAGCTTGGTGAGGATTCAGATGTTAACTTGGTTTGGGTTCAGGGGGTAGCTTGGTGAGGACTTAGAGGGTAACTTGTTGTGGGTTCAGAGGGTAGTTTGGTGAGGATTCAGAGGGTAACTTAGTGTGGGTTCAAAGAGTAGCTTGGTGAGGATTCAGAGGGTAGCTTAGTGGTGATTCAGAGGGTAACTTGGTGTGGGCTCAAAGGTATCTTGATGGAGATTCAAAGGGTAGCTTGGTGAGGATTCAGAGAGTAGCTTGGTGAGGATTTAGAGGGTATCTTGGTGAGGACTCAGAGGGTAACTGGGTGGGAATTCGGAGGCTAGCTTGATGGGGATTCAGAGGGTGACTAGATGGAAATGTACCCGAAGAGGGATTGAGGAAACCACACCGATAACTCACATTTAGTAATATCTGTATTATTATTATTATTAGCACCGCGTCTTACTACCCGTTCGGGTTATACTCACTTACGCTAATGTGTAATGGTAGGGTGATTAGTGTAATGGTAGGGTGATTGTGAGATGAAATGGAGGACTTACAGTTTAACGTGGAATCCGAACCACGGTGGAGGCCTGGCATAATATCTGTAGTAGATACGTAATTGTGAAATGATAATTGTAATCGCTGTTATTGCTGTTATTGTGACTCAGTTGATAATGTTTCTGGTGTTAAACTATCACAACTAACATCAGTGGTCACGTGGGCTAAAGCTTCAAGATCATTTAGTCTCTTATACTGATTGAGGGGAGGTCAGGGTTCTAAACCGGGTCGGGTGTAAAGATACGTGTCTTTACTTCAAGAAAATGTAAGTGGGCCTACATTTCTTATCAATTTTTCGTTGACACAGATAATTATATGCGGGTAGCTCAAACAGAAGAAAAGTGAGGAACCAAAACTATCAGTGTTTGTGACGAGGGGGGATCAAAATAGAGATTGGTCACGTATAAATCTACACACACACACACACACACACATCTGTTATTGGTTTAAAAGTGAGTTGGCCGCGTAGTCTAACGTGCTACTTTCGTGTTAGACTATACTGCCGAAGACGGGAAGATCGGGGGTTTGATCCCGGTCGTGTGCGCTGAAGCTGGTTTTCCTAAGTGTTTTTCCACTATTATTACATGCAAATGTGGCTGCACTTACTCTCAATAAAACCTTCCTAATCCCTCAACCATTAATGGAATTAGTACATAGGCTTATAACCCGAACGGGTAGTAAGACGCCGAATCTCGATCGGGTGAACTGAGGGTGGTTTTTCCTAAATGGTTTTCCACTCTACCTGCACGCAAATGTGGGTTCACTTCCTCTAATTCAACCTTACCCAAATCCTATTCCATTAGCGTAATTAGTACTTAAATCGTATAACCCGAACGGGTAGTAAGAAGCAGTGCTAACAGAAATATTAAATATGTAGATGTTCTCATAAATAATTCATTTTCCTCCCCGCTCTCCTCTATCATATAAACGGACGCAACACGGAGTACGGCCGATATTTGTCTGGTGCGGGGGTTCCGATGAACACAGTGAACACTAGGATGCTGCTGGGGGTGTTTCAGTAATTAGTGCGCCGCTGGTACTTTGTTGGAGCTCTATCTAGCGCCAACCACAGTCCCTGGAGCCTGGCGGAACAAACCGATAAGAGTCGACATTTTTTAACACATGGATACATTCTTTAAACTAACGGGATGGAGATTAGGAGGACGGAAATGTACCAGCATTCACGGAGGGGACAGAGTGAGAAACCATTTAGGGAAAAACCACCCTCGTCACACCACATCCGGGATTCGAGCTCCTGGTCTCTTATGTCACCTGTAGTCCAATATAACACGAGGGCGATGCATTATATCGTGTGGCCACCGTTGCGGGGACAGACACAACAGTTTTTGTTTCCATACAAAGAGAATGTATTGTAATCGTGAACATTTTTGAACTTGATATTATGACGTTTTTTTAAATGTGATTTTTGTGACTTTAAAATTGAGTTTCAAATTTGATCTGAATATTGTTTCATATTTTCAAAATAAGTGTTTTTTTCTTAGAAAAATATATTGAAGACAATTTACCGATAACTTTTTTATAAATTCCTAGTTAGACTATAAAATGTATTTTTTATTGTGTTGTGTACGTTAACATGATGAATTAATTAATTTTCCTTAATGGTTTTCCACTCTACTTTGACGTAAATTCGGATACACTTCCTCCAAATACAAACTTCCTCATCCCTAATACATCAAAGTAAATAGTATATATGCATATATATGAATGGGCAATAAGACGTGGGGACAAAAAAAAAAAATCTCAAGTTTTTGACTAAGTGACCTTTAGTTTTTCTTCTTGTATGAATAATTAATTCCCAATGAACTGGTGCATTTGACTCCTTCTTGCTCCAAACATGTAAGAATGTGTACCGCGGTAGGTGAAGGCAGCCTTCACCTTCCGAACAAAACCAATTTACGGAGAAAAACAACACATCATAAGTACATAAACGAGGGGGCCTTTGGTTCCAAATGCCCCCCAAAAAAAACAACTATGGACGTCGTAAGCTGAAAATGAATACAAAAAAAAATAACTTAATGGAAATACTTGCATGTGTGGAACTGATTTACTAGCGAGTAGAAACCCAAACTGACAAGCGCCCAACTTCCCCAACTTAATTCACCTGTCAGTCGCAGCAAACCCACGCTAGGAAGAGTCACTGTAGCCGGGCGCCTTCTCCGTGCGAAAAAAGAGGGCCGTATGTCCACTACATTAAGATTATTGATTATTTTGCGCCGAGTCCTAGTTCCTTTCCGTAGAATGAGATAAGGGTCCTAAAGGTATAATTAGGAGGAAATGTGCCCGCATTTGCTTAGAGTAAGAGTCGGAACTGTTTTTAAAAATAAACACCCTCTGGACATTCGGGAGGGAATTCATTATTGCTGGCTGAGATACTGGCTATTGTGTCTATTCTAGAATTAAGTTAGTTTGTAAGCTGTGTGTTAATACAACCATTATGTTCATAAAGTGTACGTTAAATACCTAAAATAAATTTAACCTAGGACAAATCTTCGAACTCAATCAACTAAATATATATATATATATATATATATATATATAGGATGAATGCCAACTGAAGTCGAACCTGGGACTACTAGACGTGTTGTTGAACACACTAACCACTTGACCACGGTGGCGTGGAGGGTGGGGGTGAGGAGAGTAGTAGAGACGTAATATTATAATATTGTTATTTTTATTGAATGAACATAAATAGGTTTTTGAACTCATGAGCTCATTCTAACATAGGATAGAGCATAGGTCCCCAACCTTTTTGGACCTTGGTGACCTGGCGGTCTAGGGGTAAGGTGTCAGACTTCTATACTGGCGTCCGGGATTCAATCCTCGGTCCCGGCATAGATTTATCTGATTACCAAACCCTTCCTTCACCTCTGACAAGACATCTTGTGAATGTGGGGAATGCCAGGCCTCCACCGTGGTTCGGATCCCACGTTTAACTGTAGGTCCTCCATTTCATCTCACAGTCACCCTACCATTACACATTAGCGTAAGTGCGTATAGCCCGAACGGGTAGTAAGACGCGGTGCTAATAATAATAATAATAATAATAATAATAATAATAATAATAATTTTTGGACCTTAGAGCACATTCAAAACTAACGGTAGTGCAGCGGGCACCAATTACTTTTCCAAGGCCAATTTACTAACTCCCGCCAGGCTCAGAGGTCAGCCTCAACGCTATACACATGGCCGGTCAACTGCCGTGTTAAGTTTCCAACAGCGATTGTAACGTTACATGGGGCTGTGGGTAATACTCAAGGCCGTAGCCATGGGGGGAGCGGGGTTCAACCCCCTATAAGTTGACAAAAAATAAATTAAAACATATCGCTTTATTTACGGTTTTAACAAGACCAAAATTATGACACAAGGAACTATTTAACTACTCACCACCATTTTGGTGCTTGGGTACATTTTTAGAATATATATTTATTTATTCTGTGTTTACCCAGGCAATAAAGCTGGGTATTAGTTAGTGTGAAGAGAATGATGGCGTGGGGGTAGGTCTTTGAGATTAGGAAAAAGCAAAACCATGCAGATTGAAACTAAAGGGCAAGTTTCATAGTCAAATTTAGTTCGCCTCAAGTGCGGCGCTATACTAAGTTCATGTCGACACCTACCTAAACCAGATTGGAATGGGACAGTTTCCTGTGCGAGAACGAGCTATTCCATTCTGGTTTAGGTAGGTGTCGTCTTGTATTTAGTGTAGCGCCGCACTTGAGGCGAACTAAATATGACTATGAAACTGGCCCTAAGATGGTTCCGAGTAAAAGTACACTTTGTAAATGAGCCGGCAAAGAAAGAAGAATGAGAGGGAGAGATTGGAAAGATGGAGCTTTCAATAGCCAACTTCTTGAGAACAAATACCTGGAGATAAGCAAAAACTTGATTTTTGTGGGAAAAGTGACAAATTAAAATTATTAGCCAAGAACATTTCAGCTGTGGCCAAAAAGTGGCCGGCAGGGTTGGGTACCCCTCAGATAGAGTGTCAATTGAGAGTAAAGAGCAGATTTATTGAGTTTGAGGCCATGATATCAACTATCGGGCTCTAATGTCACACAGGTGGACACACAGGCATAGGCGTCAGGAATAGGGAGGTCGGGGTTGGAACCCGGACCAGGTGTACTCAGATGTGCCTTTTAAAATGGATTCCAACTTTTTTTCACGCACAAGTGGGTGCATTACCTCTCAAAACTTACCTTACTCGTCTCTACCGCACCGGTATAAATATGTAGACAGACAGGATGGGTGGCAGGACCGGTGTTGTAAAACATAACAGTTCATCCTTTACGTGAGGAGGCAGGTAATGAATAGTTCAGGAGTGTGATCCCAGGCTCTGATGACCCACTCGTGTCAAACGCTCGTATGAAACTGCAGAGAGAGACAAAGACGGGCGGATATTGTAATCCAAGGGAGATAAAAAGGTTGAAAACAAACTGCAACTGCTTAGGGCCAAGTTTTCCTCCTCCCTCCCTTCCTCCTCATGCTCTCTTCCCCTCATCTATTAATAATATGAGATTCTTCCCCCGTCCCCTCGCCCAAGCCACGTCTATCAATCCAACCTTTGTTTTCGCCAACTTGGTTTAATGTTCGTGGTGTAATGTTCTGACGTATGTAGAAGTTTTTGTTCCTCATCGGGAACTCCAACTTAACCTTTTTTTTAAAAAACATAGGTACTAAAATAAGATACAGAAAAACCTTTCTTAGTAAACTTATTTGGGGATTTTAAATTTCTAAACAAAGAACAGTCGGAAAAATCAGCTTTGGTGGTCGAGTTGTCCAATATGTCACTATCGCAGTAAACTGGACCCCTGGTGATGGGTGGATAGGCGTTCGAATCTTAGTAGGTTATATTTAAGTTTAAAAGAAATTGTTCCTCACTTTCCCTACACATAAATGTGGGTTTATTTCCTTTATATGGGTGATCTGGCGGTCTAGGGGTAAGGTGTCAGACTTCTATGCTGGCGGCCGGGGTTCAATCCTCGGCCCCGGCAAAGATTCATCTGATTACCAAACTCTTCCTTCACCTCTGACAAGACATCTTGTGAATATGGGGAATGCCAGGCCTCCACCGTGGTTCGGATTCCACGTTAAACTGTAGGTCCTTCATTTCATCTCACAATCACCCTACCATTACACATTAGCGTAAGTGCGTATAACCCGAACGGGTAGTAAGACGCGGTGCTAATAATAATAATAATAATAATAATAATATTTCCTTTATATTCTAGCTTCCTCATTTATAATAAAAACCATCGTAATTTGCAATAATAATAATATAATAATATTTAGCACCGCGTCTTAGTACCCGTTCGGGTTATACGCTTTAAGTACTAATTACTCTAGTGGATTAGGAATGGGGAAGGTTGTATTAGAGGATGTTAACCCGCATTTGCATGGAGGGAGAGTGGAAAACCATTTAGGTTCACCCGACAGAGATTCGAACCTCGATCTCCCCGTCCTCAGCAGTCGAGTTCAACACGACAAGCGCGTTAGCCAACTACGCCACCGAGGCGGGTGATCGTAATTTGCACATATGCGTATTATCCAATCGGGTAGTGAGACGTGGTGATAAAAATAAAAATAGAACAGTCGGAAAAAATAGTGATATAAATTATTTTTAATTAAATAAAACAATTTTGGTTTGAGTCCCGTCAGGGTGAACGTTTACAGCAGTATTTTCTTTGTCAAAAGCTCAAGCATGGGACACTCGATTCGGGAATCACTATAAATACAGGCTCAGGCATTAAATATTTCACCTGGGAAGCTTTTTAAAAAAGTTGCTGCGTTTAAAAAATGTTCACAAACCGCTTAGTTTAAGGGGTAAGGATGAGTAAAGTAGTCGATATAAAATATTCTCACATCATCTTGGAGAAGGGAGGGTAAAACCACCCTGGATGCTCACGACTGGGATTCGAATCCCGAACACACTGTCAGCTTTGTTACTTCTGATTTTCCCATACACTTTCCACGTTAATGCGTGTGCATCCACCTAAAACTACGTTCATCATCCCTTCTCTATGTTCCATAATTATTATGTTCTTATTTCCACTCGTCAGAGAGGGCCACAGTTGCCATAACTTCACTTTGTGTCTAGCGTTTCTCGTGTTATTAAGGGAAGAAAATGAGGCATTGCCAGATAGTAACCTCAACAGCACGTCTCTCGCGGCGTGTCAGTTTGTAAACACAAGTCGACTAGATGTAGTAATGATAATTCTTGTATCTGATAAGCTCTATTTCTAAACATTTTTTTTGTTTGGAGAAGAAACGTATATAAAGTGACAAGGTAAAGAAAATATGTCGAAAATGGAACCCAGCATTAAACATGGAAATGTGATTTTATGTCTTCTACACTAATATTATAAAGAGGAAAGATTTGATTTTTTTGTTTTTAATGGATAAACTCAAAAACTACTGAACCGATTTTAAAAATTCCTTCACCAATATAAAGCTACATTATCAGCGAGTAACATAGGCTATATTTTTTTTGAAAATTTAATTTACTCTTCATAAAAATGTCGATAGTCACTCATATTTTATGGTAGAGTCAATGATGATTCATCAATATGTGTTGAAAATAATAATGCGGGAGAAGGGTCTAGTTAACAATAATAGAACATGTAGAGCGATCTAGGGAAACGTTCAAACAAGACCAATCATGTTTATACGTGTACGTGTGATATTAATATCGTCTAGTATGTCTATATCAAATATTTAACCTCGGCCCGAAAATAACTAATTTTAGGAATTTGAGTTTAAACAATCTGGAGCGGTCTGACGTTCGTTCACTTGTTTTTTGTTTGTTGTTTTTGTTAGTTATTATTTTTGTTATTTGTTTGTGTGCTATCATTTATATAATGCTATCTATTTGTTTTATTAATGGGAAATTTAAATGGTGTAAAAGAAACTAATAATGCTACACAACTCGTTGAAAAGTAATTACACGTAAGTATATTTAGAAAATTTGTTTTTATTACTTCCTTCATAAAAATTTATAACCATAAAATTAAATTTTGTTTCAATAATACATTTATGTACAGTATTATAAGCGAGGGGAAAGAAGGTTTATTAAATAGTACATATTTTGTAAGTTAATACTACATACAAATCCGGGTTCTATAGATACTTATGGCTCTAAACGTAAGAGATTATGCCCCTCCAACACCCTGGCTTGCATTACGTTACTTGGATGAGAATAATAGTTGCCAAAATGACCGGGATAATTTCCCACTGACAGAAATAAACCAGTCTGGCAGTTGTAACATTCTTAGATGAGTAGGCCTACGTTCTATTTATCAAATCTAGACGTGCGTGCACTCATCTTGAACAACATAATCGTATATCATTCCTAGACGTGTTCTGGGACTATTATCTCACGACGTCTCTTTTAATCAAAGGTGACTTATTTAATTGTTATATATATATATTGATTGTACGGTGTCAAGAGACATAAACAACCTGACAAATCCATTTCAGAGTTCTCAAAGAACTCTCCTCGAGTAAGACTTGAAGGTATTTTTTAAAATGTAATTTCAATTAACTATTGATTGAATGTGGGGAATGCCAGGCCTCCACCGTGGTTCGGATCCCACGTTAAACTGTAGGTCCTCCATTTCATCTCAGAATCACCCTACCATTACACATTAGCGTAAGTGCGTATAACCCGAACGGGTAGTAAGACGCGGTGCTAANGTTCGGATCCCACGTTAAACTGTAGGTCCTCCATTTCATCTCAGAATCACCCTACCATTACACATTAGCGTAAGTGCGTATAACCCGAACGGGTAGTAAGACGCGGTGCTAATAATAATAAAAAACTATTGATTCATAAAAATTTTCGCGTCCAATCACATTTATCAAAATGGAAAAGAGCCGAAAACTCAGTGTTATACAATGGTCACATTAATCACATATTTTTAAAGAATGCAAATCTACTTTCAAATATAAGTATTACTTTAAGTAACTTATTGAAACAAAACTGACAGTTCGTTGATGGTTTTGCCTAATCGATTTAGTTATGATTATAATTAAACTCGGGAATATCCCAATAACACAATCGACATTAAAAATGCTATAGGTGACCTGGTGGTCTAGGGGTAAGGTGTCAGACTTCTATGCTGGCAGCCGGGGTTCAATCCTCGGTCCCGGCGAAGATTAATCTGATTACCAAACCCTTCCTTCACCTCTGACAAGACATCTTGTGAATGTGAGGAATGCCAGGGCCTTCACCGTGGTTCGGATTCCACGTTAAACTGTAGGTCCTTCATTTCATCTCACAATCACCCTACCATTACACATTAGATACACATTAGCCTAAGTGCGTATAACCCGAATGGGTAGTAAGACGCGGTGCTAATAATAATAATAATAATAATAATAATAATGCTATAATTTTCCGTAGACAGATTTAAAAAAGTTAAGAACAACCTTAGCGGAGGATTTAAAACAACAATTTGTCTGTCTACCAGTGTAAACGTATTTTAAATTAGAACTAAGTGTTTATTGTTATGCAAGCGATTACACTTGCTATTTTTCTTCTCCACTGTAAGATATTAGGTACCTAGATTATCTTGTATTGTTTTAAAGCTAATTCATAAGAAAATTGGCTTAATTAAAATTTGTAATCGCTATTCAATATCGAAAATATTTTTTATCAAGGGAATTAAGACTAAAATATAAATGTTTTGCTAAAGGGAGGCAAATAAATTAGAATAAAATTATTTACAAATAGGGCTTATATATTTACTAAAACAAATTAACATATAACTCTCAAACAATAAAAATTGTTGGTATCATTATTTTATTTCTTATAATTTTTATGAATAAAAATATAACTAAAAAGGTTTTTAAAATTGATAAAGAGAGGGTATATTCTAAACAATAATAAAGCTCTTTCTACAGACCCGTTATCCCTTACTACAGACATGTTATATCTTCTGGATCTAGGTATGGGCATGTTATCTCTTTTAGATCTAGGTATGGACATGTTATATCTTTTATATCTAGGTACATACATGTTACCTTTTTTGCATCTAGGTAAATACATGTTATAGCTTCTAGATCTAGGTACATACATGTTACCTTTTTTGCATCTAGGTAAATACATGTAATAGCTTCTATATCTAGGTACATACATGTTACCTTTTTTGCATCTAGGTAAATACATGTTATAGCTTCTATATCTAGGTACATACATGTTACCTTTTTGCATCTATGTAAATACATGTTATAGCTTCTATATCTAGGTACATACATGTTACCTTTTTTGCATCTAGGTAAACACATGTTATAGCTTCTATATCTAGGTACATACATGTTACCTTTTTGCATCTATGTAAATACATGTTATCTCTTCTAGATCTAGGTACATACATGTTATCTCTTCTATATCTAGGTACATACATGTTATCTCTTCTAGATCTAGGTACATACATGTTATCTCTTCTATATCTAGGTAAATACATGTTATCTCGTCTATATCTAAGTACAGCATGTTATGAGTGATTGGGGCTGACCAATAAGTCAGGGAAAATCCGGGAAATCACGCAACATTGAAAATACCATATCTGTTTTAAAGACGCTCGCTTGTATGAATATGATATGTGAATTTATTTTAAACTAAAATTAAATTTGTGATGGTGGAAATCTTTGGTTAGATATGCATCTTTCAGTTGAATTATAGTTGAAAAATGCTACCTTGACACGGTAATTGAACTCAGGACAATTATATTAGCACATCAATGCTCTTAAACATGGAAGGAATATTCCTGGCTAGATCAGTGCTAGATCATTGACACGCTAAGACAAATGGCCCGGCTTTGATTCCCGTTTTCATGTGTCATTCTTCAACTAAAATTTAAATGTTTTGTTTAAAATTCTAGTGGGAACAAAACTGTGTTCGATGTTTATTGTATGAATGATATTTCAACCTAATTATCTAACTAATCGTTTCAACAAATGAGTGAGATGGGACGGTTGTAAGGTGAGACACAACCAGTGACACTGATTGGTGGGTTTAACAAATTCTTCTTCACCAGTTGTTCCTCAACCAAGGATAATACCATCTTTACTCCTCCATCTGTCTGTATCTCTTCCTCTGACTACCCTTTCTCTCGATCTTATTTGATACCCTCCAATTCATTGTTCAAGTCACGTGATCTGCAGCTGTAACTTTTAATATATAATATCAATACATATAAAATAACAATATAATCTAATAAAATGTTATCAATGTTGACAGTAAACGAATGTGTTTGTATTTTGTAAAAGGCCCTTTCTATGAAAACTGGACTATAGTATGAATTGACGGTTTTGTGGGAACCAATCTCAAGAAATCCGACTCAAACAAAGACCAATACAGTAAAAAGGACCGGTTTTTACTGTGCATTACTAGCCTGGAGGGAGGGTGGAAAACCACTGTGCAATACAAGCTTAGTCTAATGGAACTGAGTATAATTTGTGAGCACAAGAACTAAGCGTCTGGCTCGTCTAGTTGGGGTCTAGTTGGCTCGGGGGTTGAAGATTGAATCCCCTTTCGGGTATACTAAGAGTGTTTTATTCTAAATAGTCACTCATTCTCTCTCCATGAAAATGTGAGTACATTTCCTCCTCCACCCTAAGCACATTAGCATGTTAGTTAATGGAGGCGTGTAGCGGTGTTAGGCTATGGGTTTGTTTTTTGTATAATGTCGTATTAACCTTCTGGCCCCAGTGTTTATTAACTCGTCTAATGGGGCATAATTTAATAGCCAAGGTAGAATTTAGATAAAATGTATCAGCATTTGCGTGAAATAAAAGTGATAAACTTTTTAGGAAAAACATATACTATGTATCTAAATGAGGACCTTGAGTTACCGGAAGATATGTTTCGACCAACTCACATGAGTCCATAATAGACTCTGCCTTGAACTATGAATGAATCCTGTGTAGTTCAGTTGTAGAGGATTGGCGCTCTAAGACAAAGGTTCCGGGTTCTGTTTCCGTGCCCCAGGATCATTTTCCAAATCTATTTAAATGAGTTCCAGGACCGTTGTATTTTTACTGTTTTTTCAGCACCGCGTCTTACTACCCGTTTGGGTTATACGCTTATGTACTAATTTTTGCTGGGGGTTTTAGGGATGAGGAAGGTTATATTTTTAGGAAATTTACTAGTATTCGCATAGAGGGAGAGTGAAAAACAATTTTGGAAAAATCTCATCATACCTGAACGTGACTTGAGCTTCGATTTCTCTGTCATCGGCAGTCTATTATATTGCGAGAGTAATGACTTAGACGACGTGGCCACCGAATCAGGTTATTTTTAATGTTAATAAATTGAATGTTTAATGTTGTAGGCCCATCCTGATGCATTCTGAGTGTGGTTTTTTTTATGTGGCTTTCTCTCTTGTATTTAGGGAAATGCGGGTGCATTACAGGCTTATATTTTCCTTTATTATCAAGCTCACTTGTTTGTGAATATATTAGGTTTTATTTCCTTAGTTTAAAAAGCACAAATCAGGCAAAACAATGCTAAGCGCGTCCAGAAGACGTTGCCCCTAAAACAAGCAACACACAATACTTTATTTAATGGCCACAGTGCTTATATCGTCATTTAAACTCGTTTCATGTCTGAAGGAAAGTAATTCATAGCACACGTTACGTACTATATTGCTAGAAAAAATTAAAGAAAAAAGAGTGACAGAAATGAATTAAATAATAATAATAATGATAAAACAAATGTCGTTAAAAATCTTTCAGAAGTCTTAGATATTAAAAAATCTTAAACATCTTTAAAATGTATTCAAATATTTAATGAAATTAAAGCGACGATCATTTGAAATTTGAGTACAAAGCAGTTT
>CABFOV010011198.1:0-14161 GCA_902141375.1 Timema poppense
TTAACACAGGTTTGTGATTAAATTAAATCTATAACATAAAACATAGAAAAATTCAGACATGTCCACATGACCTTTTCTCTTCGCCTAATGGATAATTTAAAAATTTTAAGTGACAATAACAAAAACCTCATCTTTACTTCGATTTTTCTTGGAATGTTTCTCAAATTTCACTTCGCATTTAAACAGTGGCTTTCGCACACTCCTGTTATCTTGCAGTATTACAAGGATAGGAGCAACCATTAATGTCTCAATTACTGTTTTTAACTGTTATATATGGAAGATGGTAAAAGAAAGAGGGACAAAAACACATAAAAGGGAACAAACATTATGTGCGTGAATTAAACCAACATAAAGCTATTTCTAATGTGATAACTCATCCATTGTTACATCTGCAATTAAAAGAACGGACATTCATAATGTAACTAACATTATTTTTATTGACAAAAATAACTTTAGGAAAATTTTTCTGCCTCTAAGATACCGTATTATACACTGTAAGACTAAAACTTATTTTGTTTAAAACATTATGTTTCAAAACTTGTTTTCCCCCCTCTTTAACATCTAAAATACTTAATATGCTCTGGGAATAGGTGGCGTGTGAGGGATTTTGTAACTTATCTTCACAAGTCAAGTGTTCACAAGAAGCATTCTTGCCAAACCAAGTTAAAAAAACGACAATCTACGGTTGGCCTGATTGAAGACAACAGATAACAAACACACACAGACTTAAAAATAAAATATTTCTCAAAATGATGCATTACCTGCATAACATGTGGCAAGATGCTCTTCCGCGTTTGGTTTTCTCCTTCTGTCATTAGTAAAAAATAAGCACCTAAAACCTGTTTCACATTTCCACCGAAACTAGACTGCAGAGCAATGTGTCGGCTTGGAATGAATAACATAACACAAACGCTAATAGTAGCGTTTATTGAACCACTTGACACTTTTACAACACCAACTAGAAAAAGATGATTGCCATTAGGTTTTGTTTTTGAGCGGCTAAACAGATTTTTCAGGTTATTATGAGAATGTTGGGTTGTTTTTTTATTGTGTCTTACTACTTGATTGGAATATCCATATTTGATCATGATAATGGGGTTGAGGAAGGTCGGGGCTATAAGGTAAAATGTAAGTTGGCATTGTATGAAGGGAGGGTGGGAAATCCTTTAGAGAAAAAACATCTTATGTACACCCAGCCAGGATTTGAACCCTGACCTTATCGTCACTAAAAACAAGCTAATAGTTTGATTGGTTTTGTTTAAAGAAGAATGTGCACATCTTTATGAGAGTATAATTATGAATGCACTGAGTGAATGATTCAGAGGTCAGCATGGTGCACAATAAACAACGCTGAATATTTCAACTTGGGCAAAACAGATGGATGACTACCACACACAAATCTTAAAGATGGTTTGTAGCTAATTTTGAGAATCTGGAGCCTTTGTGTTCAGATATTGCAAATTGGTGAGCATGTTGATCCAAAAAGTTGTTT
Source organism: Timema poppense (assembly GCA_902141375.1). NCBI lineage: Eukaryota > Metazoa > Arthropoda > Insecta > Phasmatodea > Timematidae > Timema > Timema poppense. The sequence continues at coordinate 1,493 of CABFOV010011198.1, forward strand.
TTGAATAAAATTGAAAGACTATAATTATGTTATTTTATAGTTTGGTCGAGTTCACTTGTTTACAAAACTCGAATCCAAGTCTCCAATTTACCTTCGAATCTCAAATCCAAATCTTGGAAAAAACTTATGACCGTAAGAAATATAAATTTACAATTATAAATATACAATTAATAGTAACTAAATGTTTAACAGTCTTTCTAATAATTCTTTCATGGTAACATTTAAATACATTCAGTTAAATGTTAAATCACTGGTCTGGGGCCTGGTTGTCAAGTTCAACCTAAAATTATAATTGATTCTGAGCCCCCAATTATCAGTGTTAGAGCTCTAAGATCAATTCCACTTACAAAATTGGGGTAAATTTTATTTTTTTAAGACTTGAGCCTTGAATCTGAAATTCACTCGAATCCTCGAATCTCAAATACCCTTAAGCATTAAAGAGTCCCATCCCTAGCGATTTTATTTGGAGAGCTTCATGCCAATAAATGCCATCATCAACTAACTTAATAGGATGAGGAGCATGACTTTTTCTTTAAAATGTGTTGTAATTTTTGAAGCCTTCACAAAACCTACAATAAATGTTCTATTTGCAACAATGACAAAAAGATTCCCTCTGGTCATCCCTCCTCCCCACCCCCCTCACCCTACATCGATGAGGAGACATGTAAATTTAACTAGATAGGCAGAATTTATTTGGATCCAAAACCAGTAAATTTTTTTTATGCTACATTTATGACTTTATTGGTGGCCGTGACTAAAGTTATAGTAAGATTTTTTAGTGGAAGCCCCATAGAAAAATTTACTTTCTGTGCCCTTAGATCCATTAAAAAATTATACTATATATCTATATCAAATAAAAGTTTGTAGCTACGTTTAGGTATGGACCAACGTATGGGAGAAGCTCATCAAATTTAACTGGGAGCAGGGGTTCCAAACCCCCCTGACCCTCCCTATCTACACCCTTGATAGCTTGCATTAAGCACCAGCAACTTTGGATGTACAAAGCCAAAGAGAATTTATATTTGGGGGTATGCAATTAAAAATGGTTTAATACCACTGGTCTTTGGCAAGGTTGGAGAATCTTTTGGCGTTGGAAGGCTTGCATGTTACTTTAGACGCCTCATATGGCTGTACACGTCATGTATAGTAAATTTTGTTAAAACAAAAAATAGAATAGAATAGTGCGCCGACCATAGCTAGATTGAGAGCTCTAAAATCATTGTTTACTTTTTAATATCATGAATGCTTTAAAAAAAATATCCGTTTAAAAAATAGACTGTTTAAGAATGTATAAATTTATAAACAATAAAGAATGATACATTGACCGAATAAGCAAAAAACCCGCATCGAAAACTTCAAAAGACCGCAGTTTTCCCATACCTGATCTAAGGCATCACTCTCGCAGTAGTGGATTAACCAATGACAAGGTGATTGAAGTTCGGATCCCTGTTGGATCTACCGAGTGATTTTTCCTAAATGGTTTTCCATTTTCCATTCACACAAATGCAACTACACTTCCTCTAGAATCAACATTGATCATCCCTATCTCATTAGTAATAAGTGTACCATCCAATCAGGTAGTATGACACAATGGGGGAGGGGGGGGGGGAAATCCTGGTGGAAATATAGGCCCCTTTTGTTGGCTACTAAACTCGTTTTCTTTATATACATCTCAATATTGTGCAGCACCCGCATAAGGAACCTGCAGCTGGAGGTGACTGACCTGAGGCCTGGTGGCAGGCACTAGAAGCTCTCACCCAGCATGCATCGTCTCCTCACCTGTTGCGAACAGTCCGGGACATCACACTGCCGTACCTTCCAGGTCGGCGTGTGTCCGGCCCGCTGGTGTCTCGTTCGCGTCCGCGCACCACGCGCCTGTCCTCGATGCCTGCTCTCCGCTCATCCCCGGGTGTGTGACCCACACTCAAAATCTGTACCAAGTCCCGACTCAGGTCGACGCTAAGCCGCTGATCCAAAGCTTGGGCCAAATGCTGCTATGACAAGATATTATTAAAAAAATCAGTTAGAATTTAGGTTAAGATGGTTCCTGTAATATTATATCAATTCATAGTGGCTTGTTATAATTATTCTTTCTAGCCTCAATTTAATTAAGAATAGGCACATATGACAGCTAGAAAAAATTACTAAATCTTTAATAAAATCATACATCAAGTAGTGTGATCTACAGCTGTCACTTTTGAAAGATACTAACAATAATAATGTGGTAAAATGTTATCAATGTAGCCAAAAAAAAGTGCTTGTATTTTCTAAAAGATGCTCTAAGTGTTCATTTGTAAGAAAATCAAGGTAAATATTGTCAAAATTTGCAGTATATGGAATTACAAATAACACAAACTTAAATACTTTTTTTTAGTAATTAATCAGAAACCCTTCCTATAATAATTATTGTCATATTTTCTGACTTTTGTTAAAGCAATTAAAATGTTGGAAAGACTATAAACATACCTCAAATGTAGGGAAGTTTTCCACATCCATATCATCGCCATTATCCTCAACTTCGGGTGGGGCATCTATTTTCTCGATAAAGCCGCTGTAGCAAGTAGGACAAGTAAAGTCCTGAAAAAATATAAAATCTAAAATGAAAAGTATACACCAACTTAAGTGGACAGCCCATCAAACCAGTGGGTTAGAGTGTAGAACTACCACAGTGTGCTCTGTGCTTGACTTTCACTGAAAGAGAAGTCAGAGTTTGATTCCTGGCAAGGTACAATGTGGCTGGTTTTCAATGTCATATGCCGTTTTCTCAAGGTCTTCCCAGGTTAATAATGTTTTTAGCACCGTGTCTTAGTACCCATTCAGGTTGTGCAAATATATACTAGGACAAATTATGTGAGGTGTTAGGGATAAGGAAGGTTTATTTAGAGGAAGTGTACTCATATTTGCATGGAGGGAGCATAAAAAAAACATATTTAGTACACCTAGTACCCACTTCAGTGGTCAAATGGTCTAAGGTGTTACTTTAGTGTTAGCCTGGCCAGCTGATGATGGGATGATCATGGTTTGAATCCTGGCAAAGTCTACTGAGGGTGTTTTTTTATAAATGGTCTCCTACTCTTCTTCCACACAAATTCTGGTAGATTACCTCTAAAATGCTACCTTCCTTATCTCTACCCCATTAAATAAAGTATCATGCGTATAGCCTGGACGCGGTCAAAGAAAGAAAATACAACCTTCCCGTCATCGGAAGTTCTGTCTATTGCAAGAGCAACACCTTAGACCATTCGGCCACCAAAGCGGACGAATAATGTATTACAATCCTCAGCCTTAACCGATAGATCATCAATGAATAAAAACCATCCAATTAGGTACCATATCCCTTTCATCCTTTCGATTTTAGACTTTATTAATACATGGTAAGATAAGGCTATTTACAAAGGGAAGTAGGTGACCTGGCGGTCTAGGGGTAAGGTTTCAGACTTCTGTGCTGGCGGCCGGGGTTCGATCCTCGGTCCAGGCACAGATTTATCTGATTACCAAACCCTTCCTTCACCTCTGACAAGACATCTTGTGAATGTGAGGAATGCCAGGTCTCCACCGTGGTTCGGATTCCACGTTAAACTGTAGGTCCTCCATTTCATCTCACAATCACCCTACCATTACACATAGGGTAAGTGCGTATAACCCGAACGGGCAGTAAGACGCAGTGCTAATAATAATAATTATTATTATTATTATTATTATAATACAGAGGGAACTTTAATTATCTGTGTTAAAGACATAAATTAAGATGTATATTAACCAAATTATTTTTATGTATAAATATATTATTAGGTTTCTTTTCAGCCCATCTTGATTAAAACTTCCTTAGGGTAATTACTGTGCTGAATTGATTAAGCCTTGCTAACATTCCAGTTGCTAATAAATTAGAATCTCAATTAATATTCAAAAAATAAACTAAGTTATGTGACTTATGTAACTAGCATAAGATGACATATCGTGAAAGATCATGGATCAAACGAAGTGTTGATCTAGTATGTTTTACACTTGGACATATTTTAGTGAGTTGTCTAAGTGATGTAGAAATAAAATAATTTTAAATAAATATTGTAGCTATCATTGGGTTAATATTGTTTCCATGCGAGAATAATGCTAGTATTAAATTGTTAGTAATAGATTGTTAAAAAGAGAAACATTAGGAGTTTTAATAATAAAAGAGCATATATGACTCGGTGTATGGGTGTTATTGAAGCGAAGGGAGTATGCAAGGATCTGGAAGTGTGGAGAATGCAAATATTGGGAAATTTGGAGAAAATCAGTGAGAATGGATTTAAGTCCGAAGTTGTTTTTTTGAGCTAAGTACAGTTTCTTGCCTACCCTGTAAGGGAACAGTGGTATTATGTATGTACTGTATGTATGTATGCATGTATGTATAAAGCTAGAAATTTATTTGTAATGATGTGGTATCTTAAGTAAAATAAAGTGTATCGAATATGATAAGGCTTACACATCATTCCCCCTTATTCTGAATGTTTCGCATGACAAAAGTAATGTGACACTGAGTCTGAATCTTCCTTTATTATGCTATTCTCCTGATATAAATTTGATAGCACATGGCTAGAATCAATTCCAATTCATTTAAAGATAAAAGATAGTGCAAGAACTAGCAAAATGATGAATAGTAATCAAGTGCTCGACCAGTTGAAAAACATTCAGACAAACCAAACAAAATCGGTCAAATACTGTATGGGTATGGGCCTAACTCAGGTTGTCACATACACATTGATGTGATTGTAATTAGGACTAAGCCCTCATAATTACCTAAGACTATAACAAAAACTTTAGAAGTGTAAAATATGCTTAAAAAGCCTAGGATAAATGGAAATAAAAATAATATTACAGGGTGTCTACTCAGAGGAACAAAAATTCGTGACTTTTTGGTGACCTTTTTTGACCACAAAATACCTTCGGGGGTGTATAGCCCAAACGGTCAGTAAGACTCGGTGCAAAATAAATCCTTCGGTAAACGATCGAACATTATATTGTACATTGGGCCTAGATATTATAATAAAAAACACCTTGGAGTAGGGCACAAGCAAGTTCCAAATGCTTCTTACCTTTTCCATGAATTTTCACTCCATTCAACCCACTGTGGCTTATATCAAATTTCGATTTATAAAATGTACACTAAGCCTTATACGCGTCATCTTCAACAGGGCACAACCACTTTGAGTATTTATTTTCTTCAACAGTCAGCCAAAACTCTTTGAATGAACATTTACTAGGCATCTTTTAACAGATTAGCCTAAACTTCCAACATAAAATCTTTGAATGCCCCCCAAAAAATAATGGATTTTTTTTTGCAACACACGATTAAAAACTAATTTAGGCCTAATATTTTATGTGCCCATTAGACAACAAAAATCATTTTAAAAATTGGTAAATTTCAACTGTTTTGAAAGAATGGTCTTTAAAATTAAATGAATTACATAAAGGATTAAATATTAACACTAATATTATTTTATATTTTATAAAAAAATACGCCATATTTCACTGCGAAAACTATTGCTATTTGCTGCCAACGTTAATTTGAAATTATAATATACATTTTACACTGCCTACAAATTGCAGTCGGATCACTGAAAGCGTAAAAAATTGATAATTGCCGCCAACATCTTGATCCAGATCCACAACACAGATGAACACCCGGTTTCTGTAGAAAATGTCCTGGTATTTTCCCGTATCATCTACAAAACCTGAATTCCAATTCATTCACTCAAAAACCATTATTTGTGGACACACACACAGCATAATGTACTCACACACCCCACGAGACAAGTAGCATGCCAAATTAATATTTAATAAAAGACGGCGAAAGTTAACCTTGTCGTTGGAATCGCAAACAAAACAATCAGGCAACTTCCTACTGGCGCGTGCCATCACGTGTAGTGGATAGTGCTATCTTTGAAGCATTCGTGTTGTTATGATGTGCGGGAAACTCAAACTAAAATTATTTTCGTGACTTTATGACCAAAATATTAAATATTCGTGACTTTGGTGACCCAGTAGACACCCTGTTTTATGACAATGAGTTTTTTCCTAGGCTCATACTTTTAGAGTAGGCACATCTAGACTAGCTTTAGATTTGACAAGATAGCCAGTTTATTTGTATGCATTTAATAGATAGATTGTACACTACATTATAGAAGAATAGTCTTAAAAAGAAATGTATATCAACACTTTGAAATGTTAAATCTACTTTCATGTGAGGCCTATGCCCTAAATGATTAATTTGTCAACAAATGCATTCTCTAACTGGAGTGTATCACTTTTGGCGGTTTTGGGAAAATCTATAGATATTTTGAAAATGAATCAATGCCTAATTTACATATATATTTTTTAAATGGTCTATGTTTTTATGTGATTCGAAAGTAGGCTTATTTTAGTAAAATGACAGAAAAGGGATTAAATAAATATAGAAATCCCCAAATAATACAGAGAATAGGCTTCTACCTATTCGTATAATAGAGGAACACATTAAAAACTACTTTGGACACATTTCCAAATGTCAGTTAAGTCAGAAAGGTTGGGCCCACTTTGAGAAACCCTATTTTGATTGAGACGTAATTGTGGTGAAATAATTCGGCATAAGAGTTAAAATACACTCAAACCAGAGAACGCAACAAAACTATTAAATGTTGGAATAATTTCATAAAACTAAGAGAGAAAGATCAATACATCACAAATATGAGCTAAAGCTGTCCGTTATCTAGGAATAACTTGAACCTAATTTTAAACCCCAAAATACTATTATAATGACGTTATAAGTACAAAATTATAAACAAAGTGTATAAAATTTAACAAATATAAATATTTACCGGTAAAACACTGGGGATTTCTGCACTACATTTGTGGCAAAAGAATTTTGATATTGAAGAATCTTCTACTGCAGCTTCGGCCATGTCTGTTACGAATTAATGCAAAGATGGAATCATGTAATCAAGAAAAAATAACCCCAAGTTCACGTGAAGCAGATATTATCACTGCTCTCTACTGGTTAAGGATAGTAACCATCTTGGAAATACGTCAAGTTGATGTTTGAAAATAAAAGTGTTTTTTATATCAAAGTCTGCTAGGATGGCGTATATCTTTAGTTTGCAAATATATATTTGGTACCTAACCTAAGAAATTCACGTATTCTAATATTTACAGTTTTATTAACAAAATCTAATTAAACAAAATTACTTTTGAAAGTTTGAGAACATGCAATAGGTAATCTGCATAGGGATTAAATTACAAGGTAAACCATTAATAACAATGAATATCAAAGAAATTGTATACATTATGTTTGAATAAACTTTAAGTGTAATTATTCAAATTCAGACTGAATTATTGATCTCTATAATATAACTGGATAGACATATGTGCCTGAAATTTTTGAGCTGTCGTCTGCCAGTGATCTCTCTAAACACTATACTATACTGGATTGATATAAACACACCCCTTGCAACGAACCAAATTGTGACACTAAAGTTTGTCAACTGCTTGCTAGCTACGGGACAGATTTAACGGTTTCTTTCAAAGTTCTTGTGTAAAAATGCGTGTTTGGTGAAAAAAAAAGTTTTTTTAAAAATAGTGAAGTATTATGCCCCACTTGACTGAAAACACCTTTACATTAAAGTATATACAATTCAGTTTTAATGGTAATCTTGTACAAATAAGAATAAAATCTTTAATATATTAAAATCTGTAGCTAACATCCATGTTGTTTACATTCTGCCAAAAGTACAATATACTTAATATTGGTTATTAGCTTTTATGATGGTTTTAGAAATAATATCATATTTAAAGTTCGTTAACTAAAATTAAAACGGTAGCTTCAAACTTAATTACATTCGTTTGAATGACAAACTTAGTGTAGTAGCTTTAAATTCTAATTATCATTTAGGTTATAGGCTTTTATGAAGTATTACCATCTTACAATATATTTAAAATTGGCTCTTAACTTGTATAGCCTATTGATTTCAGAAGCCATATTATATTTAATGTTCGATAACTATAATGAAATAAGGTCACTAAAATCCTAATTACTTTTGTTCGAATGATAAACCTTATGTAGAATTCTTCCGTTCAGCCGCTTATTTATTTTAAAGGCTTGTAGGAAGTTTTACTATTCTAGCCTAAATCAACTTGTTTAAAGAAAGAAGGCATGAGTGTTGAAATTTGTTACGCTCTTCAAACCTTTTAATAACTCATTCATTTCATTTAAATAATCATATATTGATATATCCCATATATTCGTAAAAATTAACGAACATTGACAAAATGCCACATTGCCTTTTTGTGTGTAGGAGAGAAGGAAGTACCTGAAAATGTATTTCTCTCTTACACAATGTTGTGCAGACAAAAGCTCGAAAATTTTAGTCACAGATGTCCATCCTGTTATATTATAGAGCTCAATTTCATCAGTATAACATTGTGCAAGAGAGAAGAAACCCTTCGGAAATCTCTTTCTCTCATACACTCCTTCAAGCAAAGCGGTATTTTGGCATCGTTCAATAATTTGATTGAAAATATAAAATAGATCAATGTGCGGTTAGTTATATGAAATAAATGTGTTAGTGAAAGCTTTGAAGAGCATAATAAATATTGAAACAGATGAGTTTTTTCTTTAAATATGTCGATTTAGGCTAATATACAAGATGATTTTTGAAGAAATCTCGTTTTGAAGGTTTTATCTCGTACCAGAATCCTACCCTATAGTAATGTTTTGGTAGGATAAAGGACCTTTCAGATGGGAATTTCTACTTACATTTTAAATTGCCGTTTATCCTACCAAAATACTAATATATGGTAGTATTTTGGTATGAAATAAAACCTTACGGATTGGTATTCTTACTAGAATCAGGGTTTAGTGAATACCGTACTTCCTACAAGGCTGTAGCCTAAGTTATCGTTTGAACGTAAGACTTTTACACAAAGTAAGTCCTTCAAACAAATGTAATATAGGTTTTAGCTAACTTGTTTCATTAGAGTTATCGAACTTTCAACATAATATGGTTTCTGAAATCAATATACAAGATTAACGCCATTTTAATTTAGTTAAAGTAAACAACAACATATAGCAACCAGCATATAGCCCAAGTGGTTGTTTGAACGTATGGCAACTACACAAAGTTTGTCATTCAAAAATAATTAATCAAGTTTTAAGCTAGCTTATTCATTAATATTTATCGAACTTTCAATATAATCTGGTTTCTAAAACCAATTTACAAGCTAATAGCCAACCTTAAACATAAGTATAGTCTTGGCAGGCTAAAAACAATTTGGATGATAGCTACATATTTAAACATTTTAAAGATCGTATTCGCATTTGGACAGTATTACCTGTAAAATTGAATTGTAATGTAAATGTTTCTTCAGACAAGTGTGGTATTATACTTAGATATTTTCAAACAATAATAATTTTATTCATCAGAGACATGTATTCGCACAAGAACATAGAAAGAAACCGTTAAATTTGCAATTATTTTTTTTACTTTTTTAAATCACGTTATAATGAAAACGCGTAAAGTGAGATCACGTATAGCGAGGAATAATTGTATTTAATGGTCCCATTGTGTATTTTTCTTATTTAAGTCATTCTAAACATTAGAATCAATACATACAAAACAAATTAAGAAAAATTATGTCTAATGTGGTTCAACTAAAAATTATGAAACACTGAAAATTAATGTATGTTTCCATAGACCTTTGCCCAAATTTGTTACTACCTACAGTAGCCCTATGGCTTCTTTGGTGCTGACTGACAGCTTTAAAAAGTTACCAGACCAAATTACGTATCCCTACGCCGAACCATTTGATATGCAAAAACATGTGTTTAGCAGCTGTCACTTCTGACGGTCAAAATGTATGTATATACCTAAATATTGACTGTCAGAAGTCAGCTGTAAGCTGTTAGTCAGCACCAAAGAAGCCATGGGGCTACTGTATAAGACCATTAACTAGTTTTGAAATTTCAATTTTGTTTAGCCTCTTAGTGAATTTAGTCTACGTTGCCTCGTCATGGAGTCAAGATAATTTTAATGCAGCTCTGCAGTAGTTGATGTCACTGGTATAACTATCATAATTTTCAAAATCTCTTCAGTATGCCTCAAACTCATTTAATTTTTATTATTTTAACTTAGTGTGAACATTGTATCTTGCCTCAATAAGATCTTTACATGATTCAAAAGTTTTAATATATCATTTTGGAGGGAGGTAAAAATGATACTTTTTAACATCATCAATCTTTGGGGGGCTGGGGTAAAATTTATCCCGGTACACTCTTGTTCCTGTACCACTGATCCAGTTATATTATAGAGATCAATAGCGACACCTTACATTCGGCCACTCAAAACCTAAGATGGCTGGCTTACTAAAATCAGTTGGGAATATTTATTTAATCTAGGAAAATAGTACATCTAAATAAATATACCGCAGTGTTTTAATTCATTTAAAAAAACAGTCATATAAACATTTAAGAATATTTTAAAATTATTTGCAAACATGTATATGACTTTGTCTTTGTTGTCATAGTCCATGCAGGTATATGTATGAATGATTACTAGATTCTTTTTTTCGTAATACTTTTGTGCTATTTAAACTTTTTCAAAAATAAGATCTGCAGGGTATAGGCCTATGCACACTTATATGGTTAGATAGAAAATTGAATTTGCTATCTTGGCCCCGCTCTGGGCTCTTGAGACAAATTATTTTTTAAAAGCTTTAGCGCCTTAAATAAACTTGTAAAGGAGGATTTTCCTGAAAAAAATCCCGTACTTCCTCAAGCTTTGGTCAAATTGCTCATATCTGTAGGGTCTAGGCCTATGCACACTTTTTTTTGTTTGATAGAGAAATTAAATTATACTTCTACAGCCTCGTTTTAATTTTTAAACACAAATACCGCTGTCTATAATTATTTTCTGAACTAATTTCCTATTGGTAATAATTGTTTTTATTGCTCCTACTGCGACTTCAGCGATTACTGTAGACAGTCGAAGTATTATGAGAACGACAATCTAATCCAACAAGCGGGTGCGACATGTGTTAAAGTATCTATTATATATAGAAAACGCACTACTATAGAAGACGCTCTCTGTATTGTAAATCTGAACCATAACATGACAAGTAGCGCCGAAGTGATTAGTTCCCGAACTAACAAACATTGTGGCGGAATTTTCAAATCACATGTACCTTTCTTTGATATTTCAATAAAACTTACAGAATAAAAAATCAACTCACAAATGTTGAATTATTTTTTCAATCTCAATCAAGTTTTCATGCTTCATTATTATAATTCCAATATTTTCTCACCCTAATAATGTTTTAATACTGATTGAAGTCTCAAAACCTGTTTTAACTATCCATTAATTTACAAATTTTTAGTGACGATAGATTAGACAATAAAATTTAAGTAAATGCTCCATCATTATCTGAAACTGAAGAAACACTTCCAAGGGTATCAATAAGTGGTATTTATATATAAAAATTGCCAAGTTACTTATTACTATTAAAAATTACATTACTCTCAGCTACCATGTTTGCACATTTCAGAAAGGAAAAAAATCAAGCAAAAATTTGTATATAAAAAATGTACTTATATATAAATAAATTTGAGGTAAGAGGATTTTTTTAAAGTAAACAAACAAAGCATGATATATATTTTATTACAATAAAAAGTATATTTTCCCTTATACAAATCAATAGACAAAGAATCACATAAAATCATTCCAAAGTCTACTCAGTTTCACTTTACAAACAGAAATAATAGTTCTCTGGGCGTCTCAAATTTAAAAAGTGGTTCTTGCACATCCCTAAAAAGTTTTATTGGGAGGAAAGCCATAATAGATGGTTAGACAAATATTTATAATCTTTTAAACTAATTTGATAATCTGGACCTTGCATAAGTTTAGTTATATTAAAACTAAAACACTACCAGTTTGACATGGACAGTAATCTGATATATTGTTATGCCTCCAAATGGCCTCCAATAGCGTCTATATAATCTGACATTGTTCATACATTTCATCTACCCAACATGTAATCTGATATACAAAATTAATATATTACTTACTTAGACACCAAAATTACAAATAGAGAACACAGAGCTGACATGCAATAGAATCAAAGAATGGTTCAATGATAGCCTGTTGAAATTATGATTTTGGAAACAGCTTCAACACTGCAATAGAATGACAGTTCTGAAGACCAGAAAAAAAAATCCTATTCTATGCTTAATTAATGTGGGCTTTGTGGAACTTTGCGACACGTCTCAGCACTTTACCAACTGACCCCCTAATCGCAAGATCTCTCATTTTGTACTCTAGTATGTCTTAATCGACTTGTCTAAAATGTTGATGAAACATTCTTGTTTTCCCGAGTAAAAATAAGTCCAATTTTAGATGAGTCTTTGAGAGAATTACCATTCGACGTTGTTTACCGATTAAGGCCTTTTTAGTTTTATTTAGAATCTGTTATTAACTGTTATTCTGAAATTAATTTAATTGAAATGTGGGGATAGTTGTTAAATATAATTGGGTAAGAAGTTTAACAAAGCTGTAAGTAATAAATATTCCAAATTTCAAATAATTAACTTCATTTTTAATCACTTAATTTTCAAATTTAGTAATTTTCACTCTTGTAAAACCTTTGTTGTTAGATTTCTGTTTA
>CABFOV010011199.1:0-14158 GCA_902141375.1 Timema poppense
GGTCGGAAGTCAGGATACGACGGGACTCTTCTGGGATGCACAAAAAGAGAAAACCAGCAGTAAACAAATTCACCAAAGGATCTTGCAACATCCTCTTGGCTCCGCGTACAGAGTCTTCATTTTTTTGTTTATTCATAGTTCAAAACAATATCTGTCAAAAAAAAAATTGTCGCACTCTCATAATTTAAAGAAAAATTATGAAATAGCACAGTTCTTAAGCGACATCCATCACTAGCCGCACCAGGTCAATATTTCGCACATGTCCCACACATGTAAAAGTGTTATGTTCAGGTTATAAAGTTTCATTTTCATATGGTTATAAAGTTTGACTTTACCCATGCTTAATATATATATAAAAAATTTGTTTTGTTTGTTTACAAAGTTCTACTTTTCTCTGGGCCCAGGTGTAGCATAGATGAGAACATAACCTACGACTTAACCTAAGAATAATATATTTTGTTCTTTTATATATATATCACAAACACTTACATTTACATATACGTACGTATCCACCCCATATTCCTAGGGACTCTTGGACATAATCTTTTTTAGATGACTAACATGAGCTCTCCTATTTATAGCTGCGTCTTTTACCTTCTCGAGATAGACAGTTACGGGGGTCAAAAAAATTTCTACTGTCCATGGACCACCCCACCTCTGGCACAACTTTGCCGATCGTTGGTCCGCCGAGGAGCTCAAGGGAAATTCTCCTCTACAACGTAAGGAACGGGGAGTCTCCCCTTATTGACTCCCCTTATTGTACGCGTTAGCCAGCCTTCTTTGAGCTCTCCTGAGATGCTCGAGAGCCCACCGACATTTCTCCTCATGAGAAGAATCTTCACAGTTATCTAACAAAAGGTCAATATTCAAGATAGCTAACAAGGGATGGTTTAACTCACGGCCCAAAAAAATAGATGCAGGCGATGAACCAATGGACTCATGATATGCAGAGTTGAACGCCAAATTCAAAAAATCCAGCTCTTGATCCCACCTATTTTGCGCCTCATTATGGTAAATCATAAGAGCATTCACTAAATTCCGGTTAAATCTCTCCACATGATTCGGCCCAGGATGATAGAGGCTGGTGGTCACGTGCTTAATTCCCCAACCAAAACACATGTTTTTGAAACACCCAGACCTAAAGCACGGACCATTATCACTAACTGCGCCCAGACACGCCTACAGAGAGCGTTAACCGTAGAGGATGCTCTCATGTTGCGTAATGGAATAAGAATTACAAATTTGGAAAATGCGTCAATTAAAACTAGGATGCATGAGTTACCTAAAGTAGAACGGATTATCGGCCCAATATAATCGACAAAAGACCTTGTCCCAGGGACGTTGGGCAACATCGGCCGAATGGAACCCAACTCTGGAATTTTGGGTGGGCTTAGCCTTCAGACGGTCCTCGCAATGGCTAACCCACTCTTTCACGTCGTTATATAACCCGGGACAAAAGAACTCTTTAGAAACCTTCCTAACAGTTTTCAACACGCCAAGATGGCCACCAAACACAGAATCGTGGAAATAGCGAAGTAGCATGGGTTGTATTGTCACAGGCACAACCACTTTCCTACATTTCCCTTTAGCATTAGTGAAAACTAAAAGGTCTTTGAACATGGAATACAATCCTACTTTCTCCCCTCTAGGGATTTTTTTATTTAATTTTCATACACCATGGGTCACAATTTTGATGGTCCCCGATCGCCACAAAGGATTCAGGAATCGACCTAATAACACAGGATGCCGGAGCCACAACTTGGGAGTCAACAGGGCAACACTCTTCCACCATGCGAAATAAGGCATCAGCAATAATGTTATGCTTTCCAGAAATATGATGGGTGGAGAACTTAAACCTAGACAATCTCCACACCCATCTCCCCACTTTTCCTAGCTGCTTGGGATGGTTCCACATCCATGCTAACGCCATATTGTCAGTGTACAGCTCAAACTCTCGCTGTTCTAAGTAATCGGCAAAGCGCTCGACCCCATAAACACAAGCGAGACATTCTTTCTCGTAGGCGCTGTATTGTATTTCAGCATCGGTGAGAGTCCGACTAGCAAAAGTTACCGGTCTGACTCCCTCTGATGACCTCTGAGACAACACAGCACCCAGAGCAACTGAAGATGCATCCACATGAAGGAGGAAGGGGATTGAAAGATCAGGCATCCTCAACACTTCGGGAGAAATAAGCTTTTTTTAGAAGGTCAAAAGCACGTGCTTGTTCCTCACCTCAACAAAATGTAACACCTTTCTTTTTTAAAGCATTAAGGGGAGCGGTAATCTCCGATAAAGCTGGGACAAATCTGGCGTAATAAGCACACATGCCCACGAAACGCATCACCCCTTTGAGACTTGAGGGGGTTGGATAATTAATAATGGGACGGATGCCCTCAGGGTCGATCAAGAGATTTCCCTCAGAAATAACGTACCCCAGGTACTTAATGGAAGGTCTAGCCCAAGTCACCTTATCGGGATTCACGGTCAGGCCTACTCGGCGCAAACGAGTCAACACTTCCTCTAAGTGCACCAAATGATCCTCTAACGAATTACTGTATACGCATATATCATCTAAGTAGTTAAATACATATTTATACTTTATATCAGAAAAAACATGATCTAATACACGACTTAAGGCTTGCCCACCTATACTGCAACCAAGGGGAACACGGTTGAATTCATATTGCCTCCACGGTGTGACAAACGCAGTATATTTCTTGGAAGATTCTACCAGGGCACATTGTAAAAAACTGGCGTCAAGATCAATCAGGCTGAAGGTTTTAGCTTTACCAAGATGCTGGAAAGCCGATTCCACACTCGTCATAGGGTACGGGTCGAACTGAACTTCTTATTGATCTTCCTATAATCGACAATCAATCTATATCCCTCACCTTTTTTGGGGATGATAAACGCGGGTCTAGCGTATGGGTAATTAGAGGGGTGGATGACTCCTTTTGATTCTAAATCACCAATTAACTCTCGGAAGACTTTCATCTTAGGAGGAGCACATGAATATGGTCCAGATCTTACGGGAATATTATCATCCACTATGATTTCATATGGAAGAATATCGCAGCTACCTAACCTGGTAGTAATAACGTGAGGAAACCTCGCAATAGCCCCCTTAATAGCTTCCTCACAATTCCCCAATAAACACATGCTAGGAATAACCTGACTCTTGCAAAACGGGATTTTGACCCTGGGAGAGAAGGCAAAGACTAACTCATTTTCGTGCCAGACTAATGATGGCTCCAGTTCCCCACAAGAAGTCATTCCCTAAAATAACATTGTAGGGTAAAGACAGAATGCAAAAAAAAACATCTCTTCCATGAAAAACCCACAATTTTGATTGACAATATTACCCTCTCACTAACATTCAACAAACTACCATTACCTAAGATAAATGACTTGACATCTACCCTTTCAACATATATACTTCCCGCATCTTTCAAAACCTCCAAAAAATCAGCATTAATGAAAGAACCACATGAACCCGTATCAAGCAAAGCAAAGCCCGACACGGACATTATAGAAAACTGAGCAACAGGGGGAAGGGATACAGACTTTTTTTGAGCAGTACGCGCGGTGGTCCCCTTAGCAACACCACGCATCACACGTTTCCCAAAGGGCAACCTCTCTGAAAATGTCCCAACTGATGGCAACGAAAACAACGGATTCACGATAAGTCCGGAAGTCTCCCTGACCTTGTCGCACCTACATGCCTCGTAATGGGATTAGAAAGAGCATCTAAATCAGGCCTAGCAATAGTAGAGAATGGGGGCGTCTTCCCCTGCTTGACATTACGAGATACCTGTGCTGGGAATTCCTCCCAACACTCCCTCTCAGCCAATAGTGAACCCTCTATACCGGACGCCAAGGAATAGAGCTCAGAAAGGGTGGAAGGTTTATATGAGAACACGAAATGTCTCCTTGTCCAAGGGGACACGTTTTCAAGGATAAGCTCGACCATGTCTTTTTCCGCCATATTGATATCTAAAATCTTTATAGCCTCAGAAACAGCCAAAATGAACAGCCGGAAGGGCTCGTGAGGAAATTGGAAACGTCGAACGTTTTGATAAAGTCTCCTTCTCTCTCTTATATATCAAGGACTCTAATATGCGGCCTTTCACCCTAGCCCACGAAAGATCTAACTGAGTACACTCGGTAATCAAATGCGCCAAGAATCCAGAAGTTTTGCCTATACATAGCGTAAGCAACTCTATATCTCGCACGAGTCTCAGTTTCCAAATTCTATAAATCTCCAGCAAAAATTTAAATAGATCCTGACAAGATAATCCATCGCAAACTGACACTGATTTTAAAGGCTCGCTCGCAACCTTACTTTGAGTTTTGGAAAATGTACTGGATGACTGATGAGTAGATGGAATAACCGGGGGAATAGATAGCCCACTAACTCCCTCTACAGGGGGAGAATCAAACTTTCCCTGCTCCCTACTCTCAAGAGAAGGCTGGCTAACGTTACAAGTAAGTTCCTTATTATTAGGGTCGCTGGACTTACAAATGTTCTCGAACAGCAAAGACCGCAATACTGCGACAGGTGCCTCGGGAGGAAATTGAATTTTTCTCGCCCTGAGCTCCTCGCGAAGATCGGAGCTATTGAGTTGGTAGACTTCAGTCCGCGTGCTGATCGTGCTTCCAGAGGCAGAGTCAATGGCAGATGTTTTGTTCATGAAGCAGAATTTACAAAAAATTAATTAAGCTAAACTCACAAGGTGCACTCACTCTATAGCAAAGGGGCGCAGAATTTGCAACCCTCCTTAACAAGATTAAGGGGAATACAGGAGATCCAAATATAACAAAAATATAACGGGGAAAAAAGGGCAATAAGAGCGAGTTCTTGGAGCTCTTTGCTTCGATTGTCTGTGGACAAACATTCAAGACTCAGACCCTGCAACTCCCACCCGTTGCGGAGTTTAATAAGAGAACGGTCTATCTCCAGAGATAGTTAAAAGAACGAAGGTTAATCTCTAAAAAAAATGTACACCAAAATAAAGACTCAATCAATAACACAACATAAAATAAAATACCTAGGATATGGTGGATTAAAGTTACGAATAAGAATATGAATTGTTTTCAAGTTGGTATTTATTTAACAGGCAATCAATCCTTTGAGAAAATATATAATTAATATAATGTGACAAAATTGACATATTTTAAGAAATATTTGAGACATCATTAGCGTATGCAAGCAATATATAAATATGAATATAATTAGGGAAAACAAGCATAGTTTATATTATTAAAACAAATTTTAATATTTTAGAAAAATCGCCAATATCATAAATTAACCCAATACTGTAAAATGGCATTGATCACTTAAAAAACAATATCTAGAAAATTAGTTACGAGTTCATGTGTTAAAAGAATATAGATCATCAAATAAGTTATCCTTAGTTGGATAATTATAAAAAATATTTCTCCCAAACATTTAGAATATAGACCTATACAACAATTTAACTAGCCACATAATATTTAATTTGAATTCTACCCAAATATTTACTTTCCATTTTTTTTATTTAACAATTGTACCATTTTGTCATAACAACAATAAATTGCAAAAGTTAACGTTGAGACGTCATGGATAAAAGAACTATCATTTAGTTTTAGAAGCTTTACTGAACCCATAAACATATTTAAATTTATTATCAAGAGACCGAAAAATAAAATATTCATGAGATTCAAAATCGACTCTTTTGCCAATGGTAACATATCGTAAACATAGTCGATTTCTTTTTATTATCGAAGAAAAATAATATATCGATCATTGATATAAATGTCTCGATCGTGCCACTAATCGACTTAGAAGTGAAGTCGAGCGTATTTTCAATTATTATAAATTTAAGGTTTAATTACCGAAAAAGAATTTTGAATAAGAAGTTTACATGACATAAATAAGAAATATTAATGAAGCCGAAAGGAAATTTTGACCATACATTTTATATTACTCGAAGCTAGAGCTTCTCCTGCTCCCAATCTGATCACGCCCAAGAGTGACGTCTGAACGCTCAGACGCCACTATATATTCAACGCAACCCAGAAAAAGAACGACAGAAAAAGGGGTGGGGGACACATATGGAATATTCGAGAATTACACACGCGCATGAGAATATACATCGAGATGGTTCTTTTCAGTCCAAAGCTCCTCCTAAACTAGGGGTGAGTAGAACATCTTAAAAACATAAGATATTTCTCACTAAGGTCTTTGGCACAGACCTATTACACGATCGGAGTTCAGTATTATATCCAACGCGCGGCTGAGTAGGTGTGTATTTGATAGTAACTCGCGTTAGTGTTCCCTGTTGACATCAGCTGCAGTATGATGGGGTAGGTTTAATTTCTTTTATTTGTACACTCATGTCGCTGAATGCTAAAGATTCATACTACCCACTTCAAGAAACGTCGACATTTATTCAACTCGCCTACAATAGTATTCTTCACTATTGTAGTTCCATGTCACTTAAAGCAATATACAAACAATATCTTTCAATATAATTCACTATCAACTCTCAACAGTGTAAACTGTTCATACACGTGCCCTCTGGATAAACTGGCTTGCACAGCCTAGTAACCTGGCTGACTTCAAAACGTCTTAAATCGAGGAGCGGTTCAACCTTGCCTTGATATATCAAAACTCAATGTTCCGACCTGGCTGACTTCAAAACGTCCTAAATCGAGGAGCGGGGCAACTTTGCCTTGCTGTATTAGCACTTGATGTTCCGACCGGCCCGGTTTAGACATATCTGATGGGCAGATTTCTGCACACCTGGTGAAGAGTGCACGAGGACATGGCTGCCCTCTTTCGGATGGTTTGTGCAACCATCACCTGATCTCTGACGTCAGCAGCCAAGCAGTTAAAAATATTTTTGACAACAAGCCAGAGTATCGTCTATATGAAGTGGGATGACCAATCAGCAACCAACAAGCAAGATGGCCTACGTGAGGAAGACGGCGTGATCCTCCAAAATGTTACGTCACCGGCTTAGTTTGAACTATTCCCCCTATCATATCTACGCAGTAAGACAACTATATAACATGAAAGTGTGCAAGAAATAATCAGACTATTGAAATCGGCACCATCGAGGATGGACCTCTGTAATATTTATTTATAATATACTATTGAATTCGGCACCACCGAGGATGGACCTCTGTAATATTTATTTATAATGTACTTTTGAAACTCGACGCCATAATGGACGAACTGCGTTTATTATTCTATATCGTCTGGAGACGACTTCCAATAATTTGGACTCTGAAGGAAAATTATAATACTCTGTAAATTTTTGTAGTTTTTCGTAGAAGTTTGTTTATAATTTAATTTTGTTATGGTCGATGTAGGCTTATATTTGTTTATTAAGTATGGGCATTATTTAATACTATTTTCAGACTAAAAGTAACTTCTGTTTCGTGTCGCCACTTAAGGGATTGCTTCTTAAAGATTTTTGTAAACTCTCAATGTTTGCTGTTCTAACTTAACGAAATATTAACTGAAATATATTAGTATTATCTATCTTAATAATCTGGTTATATTGACTATCGGTATTATCCTAGCTTTTGTTGTAGTATTTTTAAAATCATTTATATACTTTCCAATATTTTGTGTAACGTAAATTTGGCTATTCTTTGCATATATTTATATTTGAAATGTGGCAAACTTTTAAATGATCTTTAACTTAGTATCAATTGTTAGACTTTGTTCAGTATTTGAATGAGGCCGATTCAAGTAGTCCCGCGTGAGTTTACATTAGGTTTGAGGTGTGAAACTCTTGTGTTAGTTAACGTAATGTTTGAAGTATAAATTGAAAGTACTTTCATTTTGTGTAACATAAGAATACTCTCGTGATATTTAAAGTAAAAGTATGGAATATAAAGATATAACTTTACATTGGAAGAGTATATGTTTTAGTAATGTCTGTAGATGTTCAGAAGCTTTTGTAACAGTTTAGAAAGGCTCTTCAAGCTTTTTATATTTCATGAATAGATTTGGTTATTAATAGTTTTTGCTTTATTGATACAAAGCTAACCTGGTCTAATTGAATTGATCTTTTTTTAGCAATAATGTAATCAACTATGTTTTTCTTCGTTCTACTAGATAAATTAAGGCCACTTAAATTACTGTCTGTTATTTTTGAATGAATTAAATTATTCTTTACATTTAACTATTGCTGATGCTATTTTATATTTATTATTATTATTATTATTATTATTATTATTATTATTATGTTAGCTTATTCCCTCTTATCCTTGTAGTATTTTCTTTAGTGGCCTATTGCTACAAGGTAAAGAAATGAGAGGGCGTAACACTACGCCACTCTGCTCTTTATCTAGTAGCTATTGGCTAAATTAGCTATCAGCTTTGAAAAACATTGATACATTATTGTTGTGTATTAATTTATTTTGTATTTGAAATTTAACTCTTGTTTATCTTTGTTTCATGGATGAGACAACGGACGCAACGGCTGGGGGAGAAGCAGCTAGCGACTCTGGGTTGTTTACTAAGTCCATGGTTTACAAGCTCAACAAAGAGAGCCTTATATCCGAGCTTGCTAAGAGAGGACTTCAATGTTCGCCCGAGACTACGGTTGTTCGACTCCGCGCTATCCTGTTGGCTGTCTTGGCGGAGGGTGACGTTGCTGGTGCAGCTGAGTTGGTGGATCACCATTCAGTTCCGGTGAGGGTAGATGCTCCATTTGACTTATCGCGTACTTTGGTGAGTGACAAAACTCAAAATAAAACTCTAACTGATTTTGTTAATCGTGTACCGTAGTGTGATGGTCAGAATAGCTCGCCAATGTAAGTGTTACCGCCATCTCACTGCTCCACATCGTATAAAGAGGTTTGAGTCCTTGTTTCTTCTACAATATTTATAAACCTGTCCGGCTGGCGCCAGTGTAGAAAAATCGAGGACTTAATCTCAGGCTTAATAGTAATGTTATAAAAAATACGTTAAAATGTCCTTTTGATTGGTGTTACATTATTTACTTTGTATAGGCTCAGAGTCAGTAGATTGGCGGTGTCTGTTATTCAAACAGTTCTATCCAGTAATGTAATAGAAAGTTAATTTCCAGGCACACTGCCCGCGTTCCTGGCGTGACAGGTGGAAAGCTTCCTAAAAAAACGAGAGTCCTGTGACCTGGTTGAAGGGAACAAAAAAAAACTGGGCAGAGATTACCTTCTATCTCGTTAGTTCCATGAAGTGAAAGGTGGTCGGCCACCCATTTTTTGTTTGTCCACCAAGGGGCACTTTTCCTTATCCCTTGGTGTTTTCTAGGGATTTAGAAAATGAGATTTCCTTCATCTTCATTCACGGAAGCACTAACACCGGTAGACTTAAGTATTGATGGCTGCGCAAATTTACATTATCTTTCACTTTAGTTCACACTTTCCAGAAGTCTACCTCACTGCCGACCCTGCCTTTTTGACGATAACATTGGGAAAATGGATTGTTGAAGAGCTGGTTTCAATCCTGTCACTATTAGGACCCGTACTTACTTTAGAGATTGGTGTTGCTCTTCTGAGAAGTGATATTCTAGTTTAGGAAGAATATCGTCAGTTGGGAGGAGATTTTTCGATAATGTTATCATCCAATATACTAGATACCGTTGTCTTCTTCCCATTGTGATACATTCTGGCTGGTAGTTGATGAATACCGCATTCTCTTGGAACCAAGGCCATAGTATTAGATCTTCCACTAGTTTGGAGGTGATGAGAAATCTAATTAAAGTTTCTATAAATCGTATGAAAACTGGGAGATGATTTTATCTTTACAAGTGAAGATCCGCTTATTCTTTGGTGAGGTTGACGGTGTAAGCATGCGCTTCCATGAGGTTTTGCTTCTCTTTAGGGAGATTCCGAATGTGTAAGAAGTTTTCAGACGCTCCGGTGTTTATGAATGAGATGATGTGTTTTCCCTTAAAATTTGTGTAAGTATTCTATGTACCATATGTTCGGTTCTGCTTCCTAGTAATAAAATATTAATCGGGGTAAAGTTGACCTTAGTTTCATCCCTAATCCTGTTTTCCGGAACTTTGTGATGGTTCTTCGGGGTGTGTCGCTATTATTGAGTCTTCTTTTCTTTAAGTACTGAGCAATCCCGATGGAAACGTCTTGTTGGGCAATAATGACCTTCCAGGAGTTTCTAAATCTCTTTCCAAGGCTTGTATCCTGGTGGAAAGCTTGGGTGATAGGATACCCTTGGTTTTATGTCCTTCTGAATGGCCATGACCTTGTTTATCAATTGGTCTGTTGAAGTCTGTTAGTATATGGATAGAAACATACTTAAAGTATGGTCTGTGAGTTCTTTCACTAAGGCTATTGTTTGGTTCTCCGTCTCTGTAAGGAATAGGCGTACATATAATTGTATTTTCTTCAACAGGAAGTTTTCTACAGGTTTCTTGGTTGTTTACTTTTCCACGTACAGTTTGGACTTAAGGTGTATTTTGATGGCGTGAGAATTGAACCTTTCCTCGATTATTCTTGATCCTGCTTTCCAAGTCTAGAAATAGTGATTATAATAAGACCACCAATGAGGTGCCTTGTCTCTCAAATTGTTCTTTCAATGTATGTATCCAACCTTCCTGAGGATGTTAATGTTATTAATAAGAGTATCTAGTCAATCCAGAAAGCAGGCAGGATTTTCGTGGTCAAGACCAGCGAAGGTGGGTATTGCGAGTGTCACCATGCTAGAGAATCCATGTTATAGCCTGATTGAGTGTTCAGAGAATTCATTTTCCAAGCTTTAAGCTCCCTAATTTTTTGCCTCTTCCTCTCTTGACAGTCCTAGTAGTAGAAGTTTAAACCCTGGGTCTCTTTAAGCTGGGCTTTCTATCTTAAATATAAGAAATGAAACTATTCATTAGATGACTTGCGATATATTTTGTTATTTCCTGTGGCTCTATATTCTTTTTTGCCGCACAGTCTAAAGTTATTTGTGCGTGGAGCCATTGAATAGTTTTAGAATTATTATTATTATTAGCACCGCGTCTTACTACCCGTTCGGGTTGTACGTACTTACGCTTATGTGTAATGGTAGAGTGATTGTGAGATGAAATGGAGGACCTACAGTTTAACGTGGAATCCGAACCACGGTGGAGGCCTGGCATTCCTCACATTCACAAGATGTCTTGTCAGAGGTGAAGGAAGGGTTTGGTAATCAGATAAATTTATGCCGGGACCGGGGATTAATAGTTTTAGAAGATGTACTTGTTTGGANATTCCTCACATTCACAAGATGTCTTGTCAGAGGTGAAGGAAGGGTTTGGTAATCAGATAAATTTATGCCGGGACCGGGGATTAATAGTTTTAGAAGATGTACTTGTTTGGATCATTAGTGCGATGAACTTGGAGTAAGAGGCGATAGCCTTGGCATAAGGTTTGATGACCTTAGAGTAGGGCGCCAACAATTTTATTAATACAATTGGAAATTAGAAAGATTTATTTGTGAATTTATTTCCTTTCAGAAGTTTGATCATATGTCCCTACGTTGCGATGCCATCTGATACGCACAGCTCATGCTCATCGACGTTCACTTATTTGAAGGGAAGGGGGGGGGGGCTCTCCCAACATTGCCAGCAGCGATCCTCGAACTCTGGCTTAGTTGAATGAGTATAGCGGGGCGGAGTGTACCTCGGGTTTAGTTGACGTGTCGTAACGAGTCAACTGGGGCTGGCTAGGTGAGTGATACAACTTCTTCTGTCTCATGTTGTAACAAGGTTACACCTCAACTCCTACAATGAATAGTCACAGCCAACGTGTTTAGCAAACTAGAATTAAAGGCTGGTCAGGGAAAAATTCCCACGGATCAAATCCATTCACTACCTTCATGACCCCAGGGGAACGAAAGTTTCAGTTTAAAGTCATGATTTTGGCTGTAACGTATCCCCAGAAACGTTCCAAAGGATGAGGACTCGGAATGCACTGACAAGATACATTGGAGTTTTTTTTTTGTTTTGTGTCTAAGAATGACAGTATCATCTTTTCAATTTATGGACCACACGCACCACCTAGAACTAGTGTTAAGGAAACTCTCACTATACACTGTACTCATTAGCCTTCATGGCGGAATGGACAAATGCATCTTTAGAATGGATTATATCATAAGTTATATATAGGACACGTCATCACCTCTAATATAAACCAGCCTTAGCCAAAAAAGGAACAAGGCCATCAAGAAAATCGCAAACAGATTCAAAAATACCAAGGATATTGCGTGAACTTAAACCACATTTCTCAAACCTCAACCAACCATTTACTTCACTCGCAGGGCAACTAATGAAATGGATATGGGAGTAGAAGGAAGAAGATTTGTTTAACCAGTTAAAAACAACCGTCTCAAATATTTATCAGCTCTCTTGGCTCGCTCCCACCCTCATTCTTTTGTTACATACAGATGCTAGCAAGATGAGTTTAGAAGTAATTCTTTATCAAGAAGTAGATGGAGAAAGAAAGGTTATTTCTTACGGCTGTCCACCGCCACTCCGAAATAACACCATAGTTACGTACATGAATTCCTGGCCGTTATTTTGGCAATCAAGTGGTACCTCGTGTATTTAGATAAACCGTTCACCCTAAGAACTGACAAGAGACGCCTCTTATAGCTCGACAGGATGAAGGATGGAAGAGCCATAATGACTAGGAGGACTCTAATCTTGCAAGAATATCACATCCCAGTCGAGCATGTGGTCAGAACAGAGAGCCTTTTGCCAGACCTGTTGGCAAGAACGCCCTTCAAATCTTCCCCCACTGACTTCAACACACTGTTATGAGGCAGACTGATCCCCACTAAAACAAACAAAACAATTTCAAACAATACAGGATAACTAACAAAGAAACATCTTCAGCCCTCTATAGCAGAACATGTCAGGCAAGTCAGATAACTGACACTTCCATTAAGGAGAAGATCTAATTAACATTGAGCATAAAGTGGCATCACAAATATTGTATGATGAGGTAATTAAAGAATATGCATCCAAGAAAGCTCGCAAGATAAATTTCTAGACTAGGAGTATTTTTTAATCACTTTTTTTACATTTATGTATCATACTTTTGTGTTCAGGCTATAAATAAATGTTTCGTTTTAGAAATTTATTTTGTTTTGTCCATTTCCAAACAAAAATAAATCAAAAAATAAATATTGACGGTAACTCAAATATTTTTTTTTTTAATATAATTATGTAAAAGTCAAATAAGTTTGGTGAACAGCCCACCTGACCAAAAGGGGACACTATTTTGAAGTTTTGTGCCACACCAAACAAAATGTATGGTTGAAGCCCTGGTGAAAAGCTATAATTGAGAGACGCATGCCCTGAACTTACATAGCGGGGAGAATGAGAACCATTTAGGAAAAAACACATAGCCGGGATTAAATCCCTAACCTTCCCGAGGTGAGCTTAACGTTTATTCCGCGTGCTTATTGATGCAGCTAATACTTTTGTCAATGTAACGAACATCCACAGACAGTTGCTACTATTGTTCATCTATAGTCCACAGTTAAACTTGCAATAAATTAACTTTACATCAAGTATAGTATTTGTATAAGTTAATTTATGAATCCATTTGGTGGATCTAGTAAAGTTATTGTGTATTGATCTAAGCTGGTTCAAATATCTATGTTAATAGATTTCAAAACAATAAACGGAAAAACACATATAAGCTGGGATTTAATCCCGCTCCTCCCTAGATGTATATTTGTACAGTTTTAAGCTGTGGGTAGATCTAGCAAAACTCGCTACGGCCTGTGTTGGTGAGATTGTGGCTTGGGGCATTTGCCCCCCCCCCTACCCTCTCCTTTCTAACACCATTCAGGGGAAGATAAGGTGAGGTTTCAAGATGAGAGTTAAACGTTGAATAAAAAAGATTCTAGTACTTCATTCTTGACAAATGGCTGTATTCTAACTGAGGAGCTACATGGCTCTCATCACTGTGAAGGTGTTAAACTGAAGCATTGCTGAGCTATGCGTGTATATTTCAGTATTTTATAAGATGCAGAGTCTCTTGGAGGGAACCATCTTATAATATGTACTCATTTGTAAATCAATTATATCTATGAACAATTTATAACATACATGATTCCCCTTGATAGTAAAACCATTCCCCTCCTGTGGACCGAGGTAGAACCACAAAGTACCAGGGACATGTTGG
>CABFOV010011200.1:0-14157 GCA_902141375.1 Timema poppense
GAATTCTAGATTTGCCCCAGATCTGCCCCAGTTCTGGCCATATATGATCTTTCCACATGGAGAAGATAAGTTTTCAATGAACTTTCTATGAAGACAAGGAAAATTAATTTAAGACTAAAGGGAATTAGTTCAAAAGTGATTTTGTGTGTTAAGAGTTAGTGCAAGTTGTTTATTTGAATTTTCAGTTTTAAGCTCATAAAATAATTTTATAAATCAAATTTCCAAAATACAATTTATTGAAACTTGCATGTTTGTAAATTCTAGCAGTATGCATGAATAAAAATGTGTTCATAAAAACTTTATAGCCATAATAATTTCAGAATTATGACTAGTTTTATAAATTTTAAATTATTTTGGATATTATTGTATTTCTTTAGATGCATTTGCATTTTGCAGTACTTAAATTTTCAAATTTTCCCGCGGGAAAAACCAATGGACTCCGCTTAGTTGGTCAGTGAAACTAACCCCCAAAAAACTAATCCTGGCTGCGCCAGTGCCGTAATCTACAAAATTCGACTATCCTG
Source organism: Timema poppense (assembly GCA_902141375.1). Taxonomy (NCBI): domain Eukaryota; kingdom Metazoa; phylum Arthropoda; class Insecta; order Phasmatodea; family Timematidae; genus Timema; species Timema poppense. The sequence continues at coordinate 525 of CABFOV010011200.1, forward strand.
CCAATGTCTTGTGATTAATAGAGGGTATGTAACTCACCAATCATTATTATGTAACCTCCTACACTCCTCCATAGCCTCATTCCTTTTTTGGGTCAAATATATTCCTAAGCATCTTGTTTTTGAACACCATAAATTTATTTTCGTCATGTAAGGTAAGAGATCACGTTTTACACCCATAAAGAACAACTGGTAAAACATTTCTTGGTATATTATCAGGTTTACATTCCTTTAACATCATGTGAGGTGATAACAACTTACTGGCCTAGTAATAGCTTGCATTTCCTGACTGTATTCTTTTCCTATTACTATAGTTACTACTATACTCCATTCACGGTAGGAATTACTCTCTGAAAGGTCTTTTTTCCTACCAGTATCCTACTATATAATAGATTTCTGGTAGGGAAAAAGGCCTTTCAGGAAACATTTCCTACAGTGAACGGACTTTTGTTAAGATTGTACCTAAATATTTTAACTCATTAACCATGTCAAATGATATGTTCGCAACAATAATATCTAAATATCGTCCTCAATCCGTGCTCTCTGTTTAGTCAAATATTCGGTCTTTTCAGCTTTCTCTTCTAAATATATTTCCTGACTTTAGCTACTTAGACATTTTCCGCACTTTTCTCTGGTGAGTGATTAGTGATTACATTTACTGAATTTTTGTTTAAGTTCTGTTCCCTAAGTCATTTGCGAACTACAACTGTTAGTTTAGTGTGTCATCAGTTCGTGATACCGTACTTATTGGGACTAGTCAAGTAATTGAAGCAATGTTTGCTTGTGTTTGGTATCTGTTGGGTTGGTGAAGAAGGGCCATTTAGCTTTGCTGACCAAGGGCAATGTCAAACGTTGACATTGTTTTCAATCTAAGCAAGAAATCTAACTAATTAGAGAAGTTCGACTTAAAATCTTTTCGTCACTTGGTTCCTATGAACAAAATTGGCCGAAGTATCGCGATTGCTTACTGTCGTGGTACCTTGTGGTTCATCTTGAATCTAACTAATTTGTTTTGTTAAGTTGTAATAATCGTTCAATTTGGAAGTATTCATTCGTGAATCACACATTTATAAAAAAACAACTGCGTCTTAATACCTGTTCAGTTTATACGCATATGTAATAGTTGCGCTAATGAGTTGGGAATGAGGCAGATTGAGTTTAGAGAAAGTGTACATGAATTTGCGTAAAGGAGAGTGGAAAACTATTTTGGGAAAACCACCCTCCGTATACTTAACAGTAATTCGAACCCCAATCTCCCTATCATTGTCAGTCAAGTCTAAGACGAGAATTACGCCCTAGACCATGCAGCCACCGAAACAGGTTTTAGAAGACTTGTACCTAAATTTGCATGGGAAAGGGAGGGAGGCGGTTAGTGGGAAACTATTTAGGGGGTAAATACCCCTAATTCACCAGCTGGGATTCGAAAATCGATCTCTCAGTAATAGGCAAACCAGACTAGTTCGAGCCGACGCCTATGTCCACGTGTCTGCAGGTGGGTTTTTTTCCCCCCCCTCAATGAGTGACAAAGGCGTCAGTCTCTGGTCAATCTATAACGAAGAAATAAAGGTTTGGATTTTAGCTGGGTGTACTGAGGTATTTTTGATTGTTTTTCCACTCTCTCGCCACGCTTGTTCGGGGTTTTTATTTACTCTAGAATTCTACCATCCTTGTCCCTATCCTATTAGTGTGGATGCGGACAACCCGGACTGCTAGTACTAAGGTGTGGCGCACAAATCAAACTAAAAAGTATGGTCATCATACTTGGTGTGAAAATTAGTATTTATAAAACACTGTATTTAACTAAAGTGTTTAATACGTCTGGGTTTGGAACATTTACGTTTATTTAAAGTTTGTATATTTTTTTTATGTCATGGTCCACAGTTGGGTCATGATGTAAATCGTAGTACTTGCCTTTCATCGACATGGTCGCGGCTGTATCAGAGCTGTGTGTTTGTGTATGATAGGGATAGAGAGTAAATTTGAGAGAAAGTTTTTCCGAGTGGCAACCGTGTCCCTCCGCAGTGCGCCGTCAAGCTGGTTGACAGGGCAAGTCCGCGTTCCTTGAGGTAACCAGTGTGTGAAAACTGTCGCCTGCCTTACTCGCGGTGGTGTGGTTTCTCGTCCGGCGATGCAGTTGGTAGCACACATGGGGAGATCCTGGATTTTTTTAGGAGGGATGGGGGGTGGGGGGTGGTTACAGGCCCGGGGTAGGTTCTTTCTAGGAAATTCTGATGAAAAAATCCATCAAAATTTGAGAGTCACTTAGAAATTAACTAAAAAATAAAAATCTTTACAATTTCATTTTTTCTTAGTTTTTTTGTGTGTTAATTTTTGAAATTACTTCCTAAAAATGTAGATCAACTATCGACACGTGAAGCAACTGGCTAGTGAGATATTACGTGACGGTACAATTGATTTTGATTATAACATAAATTTAATTGGTTTAATTTTTAATCATTATTGTTAATACAAACTAAAACCATTTTTAAGGGGGGTGCGTGCCGCCCTCTGGATCCGTTTCTAGTAGCGCGACGTCTGACTTCCATGTACTATTGCGCTTTTGGTAATGTGTCGTTCGGCTTCCGCTGTACAGTTTGTAGTGCGTTTTCCTTCACTATTTTTAGGGTTCCTGATTTCATTCCCTGGCTAGTGTCAAACGTGTACAAACACCCCGCAGCCGGACAACTGACATCCTCAGTAGATACGCTACCGAATTTGGGGTCTTAGGTGCAATTCCCAACATAGCCGAGAAAAATATGGGTCTTTGGTTTAATTGAGTTTTGTATTGTCATCGTAATAAATTAACGGTAAAGAGGAGGGACACGTTTTTATCCCTTTCTGGAAATTTTTTGAAATATCATTAAAAATCAGTAGTCGAGATTCTGAGTATTGCGCCTTGTTTGTTGGAAATGAGTTTTGAAGGGCATTGGGGGGCGGAGGGAGAGGGGTTACGTCTCAAGGTCTCGTGAAGGAGAGACGAGCCCCGCGGGGCCAAAGTCCCTCTCGGTTCATGCACTCTAGTATCGCGTTTAAGGGGTATCATGCACTTTATATATTGCTCATGGGCCGAATTGGGTTCAAGATGAGTAAATATGATAAAATGAACCCCTGATAAAACACTAAAATAGATCCGCTTTGGTTCTCAAGAACTCAATTGGGAGTAAGTCTCCCCAGGGTTAAGTAAGACTTATGTTACTCGTCCGCTCAAAAACGGGGGAGCTGAATTGTATCCACTCTGAATGGCAGCCATTCAGACATTTCTTAAACAAGCACCACAAATAAAAAGTCAACTTATGTTACTCGTCCGCTCAAAAACTACCGTGCGATAAAACAATATATAGTTACATGGGTCCTAATACATGCTCTGCGTGTTACTTACTACCCGTACGGAATACCCGTGTATTTAAACTTACGGAAAACGGTAGTGTGTGTGTGTGTGTGTGTGTGTACACACATTTTCGTTGATATAGAGAGGGAAACAGTCTAGACAGAAACAATTACTCTTTTTACACCTGACTTGTTTTAGAACCCCGACCTTCCCCCGTTATCGGTTTACCAGACAAGACCAGATTATCGCCTATGCCCGCGCGTGCCCCTCCGGTGCGGGTGACGTAATCGTCGCTTGAACCATCTTTTAAAACACATTTTTTAAGAACTAGACGAAAGTAAAATATTCAGCTAAAGAAATGAAAAGCAAAGGATTGAGAATACACTCAATAGATATGTGGCCGGCTTATGTACTAAACTTTAATTTGGCTGCTGAATCTAGTTTTATATTTTAGAAACATATATTTCCATTGTTCATAAGTGTGTTTCTTGCCATTGGTAGCCAGCCGTGTAGCCATAGAATGAACCTTTCAGAGCGGATTAAAATAGAAGGGGTGTGGAGGGAACTAAAATTTACAAAAGGTCACTTTGGATATTAGAAATACTTTGATACCATCTATCAAAAGCGACACATGGCTTTGAATATGAATACATAAAGTAAGAAAGGGTGGCCACTCTCAAGGAAAATATGAAAATTTGGAAATTAAAGGGAATTTTGTAGTGATCAGCAAAAAATTGTTTATTTGGTTGCTCAGGAAATCCATATGTTTATTTATTTATTCATATCACTCCAAAAACAATTTTCTCTAACATTTTATTTTTCATTTAAATTAAGGTATTTAACGTTCACTTTCTAAACCAACTGATTATACGAGCACACGAGATTTTTTATGAGTGAGAGCGAAAGGGCCTATTAATTTTTATCGGGATAGGTATTTTCACATACCGTTCAGGTTTCTTTTACATATCACAATCGACATGCGACCGACGATTTTATTTCCCCTCCTAAGGAAGTTGTGCCAAGGATTTTTATCGCTCAAGAATTTCTATATAACAAATTAAGTAGTTTGATTATTTTTTTAAATATTCTTAAAAATTACTATCCCATATATTATATAGTATATTTTGAGACTGTTGTATAAGGTTCTTACGACTTGTGAATGTTTGGAATGCCAGACCTCCATCGTGGTTCGGAACTCACGTTAAACTGTAGGTCCACCATTTCATCTCATAATCAACCTACTATTACACATTAGCGTAAGTGCGTATAACTTACACTGATAGTAAGACGTGGTGCTAATAATAATAATAATAATAATAATATAAGGTTCTTCTTGTGATCTCACTATGTCTGCAGAAGAGATGCAATTCCTACTCTATAAAGCAGTTAAATTCTGTATTCCAACCCCATTGCATTGCTTCCCCTTTTCTCCCTGTCATAATATGTAATATCACCCTTCCCCAGAGCTGTTTTTATTGCCGCTCACCCCCTGAAGTTAAATGGCTTCTTGTACAGTCATCTTCACAAAATTTGACCAGATTTGTATTTTATGACCCACCTGTTAGCTGACCACTTTTTGCAACCGTGGCTGTACGAATATGGTGTGTTGTAAGCTATGGAGGGAGACACTTGTGTTTGGGTGGGGAGGACGTCGTTTATCAGCGTCGCGGTGGGGAATTGGGATGTAGCTACTTATTATTGCTAGGGGTAGGTAGGGGTTGGTATGAACGTGTGTGTGAAACCAACTTCTCACAAATGTTAATAATAATGCTAGGGGTAGGTAGGGGTTGGTATGGATGGACTAAATGGACGTGTGTGTGAAGCCAAATTGTTCTCCTCACAAATGTTAATAATAATAGTAGGGGTTGGTATGGACGTGTGTGTGAAGCCAAATTGTTCTTCTCAAAAATGTTAATAATAATGCTAGGTGTCGGAAGGTGTTGGTATGGGAGTGTGTGTTTCAAACAACTTTTTCCTTCCCCGTCTTACAAATGTCTGTTCATATTTTAATAATGAGTGGCTTATATGTGCTTCAATCGGTATCCCAAGTGGCGGTTCTTACATAAATAAAATCTAGTATCCGTAGAATCAATGTTGCCATTTGCCGAAGTTAATTATAGAATGCGCTAGTAACCTTTGCTCGCTAGCCTATGCTGGAAAGTATTGTCACGGTCGCAATTTTGGTATTTCGTGTACAAAACGTTAATTGGTGACTGATGCTGATTTGCATTTAAGATTATTTCTAAGTTACTTGACGTGGCTACACACACCACCTTCACATTATTTTAAACGTTTTTAGTGGGGAATATATTGAGCTTTCTGAAATTTACTGAAACAACCATTATAAGGAACTTTCCATAATATTTGTATTGTTGCATAAAATAAATTCACCTATTTTTTTGATATTCTTAGGGCTTTTGTAGTAAGACTCCAATACAAACTCTTGTTGGGTCCAATATTTAACTATGATAATACCCGCGTTGGTGGCCGCATGGTCTAAGGCGCTACTCTCGCAATAGACTAGACTGATGATGACGGGGAGATCGAGATTCGAATCTCGGTCAGGTGTACTAAGAGTTTTTTTTCTAAAATGGTTTTTCACTTTCCCTCCACGCAAATGCAGGTACACTTCCTCGAAATATAACCTTCACCATCTATAAAATAATTAGCGTATTTAGTAAATAAGCGTATAACCCGAGTAGTAAGAAGTGGTGCTAAAAAAACTGATAATATTGCGGAGGGTTTCCAACAATACTTGTCTAGAATTACGCAGTTTCGAAAGGCATAGCAATTTTACAATAAAACATAAGTAGATGTTAACGATCAAATTAAATCAAAAGTTGTAACTGCAGCCTTAAGGTCCATATTTTTGCAGTTTTTACAACTAAAATACCTCTTTGACCAAATTAAATCAAATATGGTTTCAATAGATACATTTAGGTCCGAGGTGATGAGAGGGTTTGGGCCGAGGAAAACGGTCACTTTTGTTTTAAATGGAGCCGGACTCTGCTCTGGTTTAGCGGGAATCGGGTTTAAATTCTTAGTATTCTAATTTAATCATGCGCATTCTGTTAATTGTGTAACTCTTAGTTTGTGAAATACGCGGTACCATATTTTATTATATATTAGCGAATCTACCCGGTGTTGTCTGCGGTAGGCCTAATCAACGCTTTTCTTTGCTTCACCAGACAGAAAAATTAATCTCGTCATTTTATTTATTACAGCCCAGTTTTTAATTAATCTATAAAAATCAAATCTAAATTTTAAAATTCCGGCTTCGAGGTGCACAGAGCGTATTGATTTATAAATTTCATACTTCTGCGCTTGGTTCATGTTGCACATCGCTCAGTCATGACAGACAAAATCTTCATTCTATTAATGCATATTAAATAGCTGTCAAAAACCACCGAAATAAAAGTTAAGTTAATATAAAAAATTAGTGTAGCAGGGGCTCGAATCACGGTCGAGCGTTTTTTTCCCCTAAATGGTTTTCCACTCTCCTTTTACGCAAATGATCTTACATTTCCTCAATTTATACTTATCTTATCTTTACTCATTTACTTTAATTATATGTTTATAGCTCGGACAGGTATTAAAACGTGGAGCAAAACAAATTAAAGCTTTAAAACTTTTTTTAAATACGATTCTTTTAATCTACTGTTTTGGTCGTTTCACGCGCCCCGTACACTCCGTTTACACTGAATGGTGTAGTAGCAATCTTATCTTGTTTGGTTCCACTATGAAAGGTGTAACTTGGTGTAATCGGGCAGGGTACATAAAATATACATCTTAAAGATGTCTTTATTAATTAATTAATCCATACAAAATGTTCGGTTGTCCGATATCGTAGCTAACTCAGTGGCGTGTTTGCCAATTTTCGAAATAATTTGGTTTGTAAGTCGTGTTATGTCATCATTGTGTTCAGAAAGCTCACCTTGAACGGCTGAACTGTCTGTTTCTGCTACATTTCATCCCCTATTCGTTATCTACTGCTTTGAATTTTAAAGGGCTCATGTCATGAAAGGTAAAATTTATGTTAAGATAAGTTTTGTGAAGTTGGCAAATATTATTAATGATGAGGGTATCCCCCCTTTCCTGTATTTTCTATTCGTAGCGTGGTTATTTATGGGGGCAACTATTTTCACTTCCGGTGACATACTCAGGTTTATTGTGCATTTCCTTCATTTGATTTTTTTTTTCCGCGATGTTGGGATTGCTTAAATTATATGCTTGGTCACGCCTAATGCGATACACTTTGTGTTGAGTTGGTCGAGTACCCACTCATTGAGACACATTACCCGCCCCAAAAATTACCCAGGAGTGGAGAATAACCCTGGGCACGGCACGACTCTTGGATATCCTCAGTGGTAGAAGCATTGGCGTACGAAGCCAAAGGTACCTTGGTCCGATTCTCGTGTATAGGTGTCACTTTTCATTTTAAACAATAGAGGGCCTTCACCCAATATTGGTTATGCAATATTAAAATAAGTATATTTACTCGTATATATAAGCCGTCTTGCTCACGTGTTCGTATTTTTTTTCGTATCGCCGTCTCTTTGATGGATTTCTAATCCGCGCGATGGCGGATACATCTCGTCCCGTTTATTAAGGATATAAACTCTGGTGACGTGCACCAATTCAATCTTTGTTCTCGTTCGTGGAACTCATTCTAAGCAGAGTCGGGTTCGTGTGTTTGTCATGACTCATGAGTCATGATTAATGTTGGTTGACACTTCTTTGGGTGAAGGGGTAGGGGGTGAGGGCCAGCTGAGTTTTACTGGAACAGTGCAAGTGTCATGTTTTCGTTACCGAGCGGGCGTCCCAAGGCTTGGATTACTTTTTATACCTAAGTACTTGTGTTACTTAAAATTCATTTCCAGGGTGTGATTCCTGTTATGTGTACAGTTCCTATAGGTAGACTAACACTATGGCGTTCCGCATCAGCTCGTATCAATTCTGCATCATTTCTAGAAATATTCCCGTATTTGGTTTTACACCTTCCCCATTTTCATACAAAATAATTTAGAAATGGCCGATTCGACGCTATACGGACAGTTGTGCACCAACTGACCCGCATTGGGAGACACGTGAACAGAGGCATCAGTCTCGTCTTGTTTGGTATACCGATGACTGGGGAAGATTTGGATCTTAAGATTCCTGGCTGAGTATTTTGAAGTCCCCCCCCCCCTTTCCCCTTCTAAAGTCTTCCCTAATCCCATTTTTTTAGTACCTTGTCTTAACTGTTCAGATTGTACGCACCCTCTTGTGTACTAATTAAGCTAATGATGATGAAGGTTGAATTTAGATGAAAAATACTCATATGTGCGTAGAGGGAGGTGGAAGACCATTTTGGAAAAACCGCCCTCAGTACACCTGACCGAGATTCGAAACCCAATCTCCCTGTCATCGGCAATCTAGTCTAACACTAGAGTGACGCCTTAAAGCATGTGGACACCGAAGCACTTAAATCCCAATGTTATCTTAGCATGCAAATGTGGGCACTCTTCTTCTGAATTGTACTTTCATCTCCACTCTGTCCGTAAATTTAAAGTTCCGAATAACCTGGATAGTTGGTAAGATGTTATGTGCGAATAAAAGAACCTTAAAATGTGCCTGCTGGGCCTATCCGCTAGTTACACAAGTTTAAGGATTAAGGAGGTTAATTAAACCTCGGAGGGGGGATAGGAGACCGTGGTGGTATTAATCACCTCCAATGAACTCCGCCTGGATTTTAACTCCGACCTTCCGTGCCAACGTCAAGCACACTAGCGCTGAGGTATATCTGCCGAGTAATAATTAAGGCGTGAACATGAAATGCCTAAAGTTGAAGTGATTCAATAGTACAAATAGTATTTCCACTCTTTTATTTCGAAGTAGGTTAAGGAAGTGAAGTAACTTTTTTTTTAACTAGTGTAAATGATAAATAGGGGTTAGTGAGATAAAACCTCCAGTTAAGTGACTTTATTTTTGACAGCTTTAAAAAGGCTGCGTGTTTACTAAAGTGACATGTTACTGTTACCTGCACTACGTGAGAAACCGCGAGCGATAAACGCGGAAAAGAAAAAGGAACAGTTTCCACGCATGCGCATCGTCCGGCATTGTGGTCGAACAATAAGGCGGTATAGTGTTATGTATGTATACACTAGGGCTTATGCGACCTTTTTTTTTTCTTTACATTTTCGGGGACAACCCTTCTAAAATCACTGATGAGATTCTAAGAAGTAGTTGCCATTTAAGGGTAATCGTGCATCGAAAACCTTCCCATTACCATGAAACTGGACCAAGCGTGCTTACCGATACGGGTAACAAGTACGTTGTTCGAAAGATATTTTCATAATCAGTTTTCACTATTGAAGGAATATGTGTACACTAGCCCCATGGCTTCTTTAGTGCTGACTGACAACTCACAGCTGACTTCTGACAGACAACATTTAATCAGTTTTCACTATTGAAGGCCTGTGTGTACATTAGCCCCGTGGCTTCTTTGGTGCTGACTGACTGCTCAAAGCTGACTTCTGACAGACAACATTTAGGTATATACCTAAATTTTGACCTTCAGAAGTGACAGCTGCTAAATACATATTTTGACAGATCATCTGGTTCGGCGTAGGGATACGTAATTTGGTCTGGTAACATTTTAAAGCTATCAGCTATGAGCTGTCAGTTAGCACCAAAGAAGCCATTGGGCTACTGTATATGCTATAGAAACTTGTGATAAATTACCTTTAAAATAAATTAGTTTCCTTTATTTTAATTTATGAATTCATTAGATTGAACGAGTAAAGTCGGGTTTATTAATATAAACTATATTATTAATCTTTGTGATAATAATTTTAAAAACAAGTGAAAAACACGTCAAGTGTCCCCAGCTAGTATTTAAACCCTTGCCTTCCAATATATTGTTTAGTTTTTACAAAGACAAGTTGTGACGTTGACCTGTAGTGTCAAGAGTGAATGTTAACTGTGTTATCCTTGTCTAAAAGATTTATTTCTCTCTCTTTACCCACTCCAATTCAGAATGGTGTTTTCTGCCTCACGGAAGATAATATTTTGTTCTTATTTAGTGTGTTAAAAGGACACAAGTACTTTTTTTTTTTATCGTGTGGCAGTTTTTGAGCGGATGGGTAATATAAGTCTTTTAACCCTTGCGAGGCTGAAGCCTTGACCGTGTAGCCACCGATGCGGTTTCTTAGGAATACTAAACCGATCGGTCCACACAACAAATACCNCGTGTGGCAGTTTTTGAGCGGATGGGTAATATAAGTCTTTTAACCCTTGCGAGGCTGAAGCCTTGACCGTGTAGCCACCGATGCGGTTTCTTAGGAATACTAAACCGATCGGTCCACACAACAAATACCCGCACTGGTGGGCACGAGGACTAAGACGTAATTTCGTCTGGTATAACTTGCCTTTGATGGGGAGGTATAGGATCGAATCCAAATCGGGTATTCTGAGGTGTTTTCCACCCTCCATCCACTCAAATGTGGGTACATTTATTCTAATATACTAGTGTAACTATGCGGATATCTCTAAAGATGAGTACATCGTGGCCCAACTTGTTTTTACATGTTCAAGGTCTTTTATTCTTGTTATTATTCTTTAGCGTGCAGCGAGCGGGCTTCGAAACTAATGTTTTGTGTCTCGTATTCGTCTTGAATAATGATTTTTTTTATCTTGATAGTCTGACAATGTTTTGTTTTTGTTTTTTTAACGAGTGTTTGCTTTATTTACGACGGTGCCGCTATAAGGAAGTGTATGTAGTTCGTAGATAACGCTGGCGTGCGAATAACAAACAACTGTTCATTTTTTATGGGTCCTATAATTGTGTCACTCTTTGACAAAAAAAACTTATTTCTTGAAACAAATAGTAAGTTTAGTAGAGGAGAACCTTATTGTTCTAGGTTATACCTTTGGCTAAGTTCTCCAATTTTCTACCTCTGCTATATCTAGGAATCGTCCCGTGCTTAAGGGAATTTTTCACTCTCTGGTCTGGTGGTCAGAAACCTTGGCTACAGATCCAGAGGTACCGGGCTCAATCCCCGGTGTTTCCAGATTATCTGTGAAGCAGTGGGTTTGGAACGGGATGAAACAAAGCCTCGTGAGGACAAATGAGGAGTTACTTGAATGAAAAAGCAGCGGCTCCGATCTATATAAAAAAAGTAGATTAACGGCATCCTTTGTCCGCAAATCTTGGCACTAACATCTCTGACGGCGGTGACCGCTCGGTTGGTATAGCCTGCCATGAAGGCCCACATCGCAGATCCGCGTCTCTCACTTCAACCCATTGGCCAAAATCGACCCATATCAGCGCGTTAGGAAGATGAGGAATATTAATACCACAATTTCCAAGTATTTATGTTTATATTAATTCTATTTATTTCTATTAATCCTAACCTAACATATGTTCACTTTTGGACACGTATGTTCGCCACTCTGACACAGAAGGCTTCTTTCCAAGTAGGTTATTGTGCGCCCGTGTAATCCATACTTATCTCCAATGACCCACTCTCAATATTAATAATTGCTTTATTCCTTTAAACAAATGCTATAGCAATAGCAGTAATAATTGTTTTCGACTGAAACAATTTTACCTTCAGATGTCTCGATTGTTTCCTTGTCTGGCTATACAAACTGAATTGGTTTGGTGTGCAAAAGATTTGGGAATACTTGTACCCAAATGAAACATAGGTCTAATGCAGACACAGGCGTTGGAATGGAAATTTGTACACAAGAAAGAGACAGATAAATATACGGAGGTGCGGAAGTGGCACTTCGCCATTCATAATAATTAAGACAGTCTTTGAAATGTATAACCCGAAAGGTTAGTAAAGACGCGGTGTTATATACATACATATATGAGTCTGTGATGGATGTATGGATTCATCGGCTAGTTAGAGCTTTAACTAGAACAGTAGAGGTAAGCGCCCACCGGGCTGGTACCGCACGGAGCGCACATTTTAAGAGGGAGGGGTGCCCATTGTGCTTTTGCGAGGGATATTTCACCGTATCATTTAAATATGGAAAGTGATGAAGAATTTGTAGCTATTAGTTGCCTTTTAATCGAAGAGGAGAGGAGAAAATGTTGGAAACTACGATTCTAGGTTCACAACATCAACAGGAAAATAATTATGTTTGGCAAATACCACACTTTACTTCCTGATCTGGTTGGAGATGACGCCAAAAATACCGGCCCGCACTTGATATTAATTCCCTCGCCCGGACTTTCTGTCGAATGTCGGAACGGCGGAGTGTCCGTTGCCGGAGGTGACGTAGTGGGCGCATCTTGGTAATAAATAATGCTACGAATTAATTGTACTTTCCGTTCCGTCCTTGCGGTACCGATCCAGTGAGCACTTACCTCAAGACTTAAACCAAGCGCGAATGTATTTACTAATTGGATAGTAGGACAATATCATGGAAAAAATAGCGTTTTTATTTCATAGCTTCATCACTAACCCCCTCCCCCTCTTTTTTATTTTGTGTGGGTATGTGCACTGCAATTGACTAGGTAACTCCCCCGCTACAAGAGGACATATTCCAGCATTAACGTGAAGGTAGAGTGGTTAATAATTCAGGGACAGACACCCTCAGGTACACTCGGTCGAGATTCGAACATGGACCTATATATCACCAGAGAGAGTTGATGCCTCAGAATTGGATCAGGGTTCTCTATCATTTTGTTCAGCCTATCTAGCAAACTAGCCACATGCACATGGGGATCTTTATACGAATCAAAAGTCACAAAATCCAATATCCTTTAATGGACCACCCGACTCTCCATCATAAACCATAGTTTAAGAACCATTGGTCTAATTTGTCACTCTCGTTTTGGATTGGATTCATAATGACTGGGAGATCGCGGCTGGAACCTGGTTGGCTGTACTGAAGGTGTGATTTCCTAATTTATTTCCCATCCTACCTTTACGAAAATATGTGATTATTTTCTTTTAAATTCTACCTTCTTCATCACTATTCCATAAGTGTAATTAATAGCTGCGTGTAACCCAAACTGGTAATTTTAGGTTGTGAAAAATAACTAGAAAGAAACCCACATTGGTGGAAACGTGGACTTAAACGTCAGGCTCATCTTGTCTGGTTTGTTGATGATGTGAAGGTAGGGGCTCGAATCCCGCTTGGGTGCACAGAGGATGATTTTACCACAGGTTATGTAGACCAATTTTGCTCCATGCCTATCTGTTTCCGGAAACTAACCTAAAACGGCATACACCGGGGGGGGAAACGGACCCCTGAAGGGAACACCTCCTAGTGCTCCGAGTCGGCTATCGATTGTGGGGAGTTGAGGAAGGA
>CABFOV010011201.1:0-14150 GCA_902141375.1 Timema poppense
TGTCTCACCATACATCTTACTATGTCTCAACATATATCTTACTATATCTCACCATACATCTTACTATGTCTCAACATACATCCTACCATCATGCTTGCTTCTTCTCTGTTTGTTGCTGTAGATCCTGCTGAGAGGGATGAGGATATGCCTGTGTTTTTTGTGAAACAAGGGTTTGAACCCAATACTTTCACAGGATTCTTTAAAAATTGGAACTCAACATTCTGGAATGTGAGTTTTTATATGATCGTGTTTTAGTGTTAGCATGATTTGATGATAATGATTTGAACGATCTATTTTAAGGAAACACGTTGAGCAGGCTGAATTATACAGAAATGCATCACCCTGTATTCACCTGGTCAGAGCATGAGACCTGGATTCCAAGGTCAGAGCCAAACATGTTGTTGATAAAAAAATCTTTTATTGTTATTGGAATGGTATGTGATCAGGGCCATAGGTAGCAACACTCAGAAATATTATCAGTAAAGTAATCCTCCACAATGCCTAGGCTTGTTAAATTCTTAGCACCTACAGTGCCAATCATGTTTGAAAAAACGAAAATTACTTCAAAGGTGAATCCTTGCTAGAAAAAGTCCTCGCCATCTTCTTTTAGAGGGCGTTACTACAAGCCACAGCACTTGGTATTAGCCATGGTGTGTTTTATTGTAATTCCCCTCTAAATAAAGTTTATCAATATAATTTAAAAAACACATACTGGAATAAAATAATTAGTAAAATCTAAAATACTATTATTTACAGTATCTATCTAAATTACTACCTGTTCAGGTATGTACTAATAACACTTATAAATTAGAGATTAGAAAGGTTGAATTTAGAGGAAGTGTGGCCCCATTTATGTGAAAGGAGAGTGGAAAACAGTAGCTCTGACCGAGATTCAAACCTCGATCTCCTTGTCACCAGCAGTCTAATCTATTGTAAGAGTGATGCCTTAGACCATGCTGCCATCCAAGAAGGTGACCTTTAGTTAAGATGGCTATTTGCTAATGTGACTATAACTCTATAAAATACATTGATGAAACTTATATGTCCTTGTACTCTAGGAATGTAAGTCATACGACGAACTCAGGCGGGAACTGGAGGGCAAGAACCCAGTCCTAGAGCTAGACTTTGTTCTCGTCGATGGAGAGAAGAGGTTTGACGACTTTGTGAAGTACCCGGTAGAGATGTTACGAGAGGAAGCTGACACTCTGCCAGATGACATTGACAAGACAAGGAGAGAGGTGAGAGGCAACATCTTGTTTAGGAGGGGTAAAGTTTGAGTAAATACTCACCAACTTACCAATAGGCAATGAGCTGTTAGGGGGGAGAAATTTGTAATCATTTTACTATCTCTGCATCCCACTACCCCACATTTGTGTGAAGTGAAAGTGGGAAAACATTTAAAAAAAACCTCAGTGCACACAACCTGGATTTGAACTCTGATATCCCCGTCATCAGCAGTCTAGTCTGCTGCGAGAGTGACCTTAGACCATGCAGCCACCAAAACAGGTTTTAGTTAATTAATATTAATATACGACTTGTATGGTAAATTTTTAATCATAAAAGAGTCATTTTATCTTAAGCATGTCCTCCATTATGGATTATCTTAGCTCATTACGTCTGGACATAAGGTTGTTAATATCAGGGGTGGTGCAAAAAATAAGGGATTAACTAAGAAGTTCCACTCCGATAAAAAGTTTGGTCAATATTTCAATAGGCTAAATTCGTTTAAATATAATAGTAAGATCACTAACACATTCAAATTAATATTTTTCTAAAATAAGATGTGTAGCTATACAATATATAATACAATATAATACTATATAATTTACAATTTCATGAAACAAAAATATTTTTGAAACCCATCAAACAATATTAACTTAATGATGTATTGACCTATTACTTTATTAAAAATAGTCTCACCATCCAGTTAATCGAGTTTTCAATATTAGGACCGACAAATAGTGTATTCTAAAGACAGTTTGTAACGTGATAAGTAGGCCTACACTTAAAGTAAATTGCTTGAAGCACCAGTGAGATTAAACATCAGTCAAAATACACTTTGGCAACACTTAAATTCATTTAGGTTTAAAATTGACTAATATTTTTTCTGATATATTCTTATGTTTTCCATTTGGTTTGTAATCTTAAATCAATGATTTACTTTTGTTTAGCTAGGCCTGAATATATTTTTTTGGAACAATCTTAAGTATTGTTTATCTTTAGTTGTGTTTATAAAATGTTCTTAAAAACTTTCTCTTGTTCTGATAATAATTATTTTACTAAACCTATTTATTTCAAACAAGCCCTGTAAAATTAGTTATTTGGTGGTACCAGGCTTGCCGCCTGTGAAGTAAGCACCCAGGGCAGTCTCGACCTCCCCCTCACACCATCTCAAATATCAGTTATGTCATAGCTGTGCCACCGGGTTCCAACTGTTACTCTTATCACTTGACCGATTTAATTCCACTGATATTTTATAACACAACAATATATTATATAATTTTATTTTCAATGTGTATAAGATGTATTTTAAAATGTTGGCAACATTATCAATTGCAATCTGTTCTAATGCCCTTGTAATATATTAATATTTATGTTTTAAAAATTATATACTAATACAAATGGGTATGAAGGGCACCTATCGGTGCCTGGGGCAATCGCCTCGCCCCCGTCCCTTGCAGTGGCCCTGGATGGCATTAAAATATGAATTAAGAAATCAAGGACTCTAGAGTGTTTGTTGAATCAGCTAGAGTCTGGTGTTATTCCTAGTGAAAACTAAGATCAAATGTTTAACTACAAAATTAGTATTGCTTCCTCCCACTAAGATGAAGATTGGTGGTCAGTGATCTTTCTAGTATGTTTGTCCAAAATAGGGTTTATTGTAGGTCTCTAATATCTTTCACAAGCATTAAATGTGTAAATACATTTAAAATAAATTCAACCTTTCTTATATAGTACACCACAAACACCCTACCCGGCAAGCTGTTTGAGTTTTACAATGATGATGATGGTGGTAGTGGTGATGGTGATGATGGTGATGGTGGTGTGGTAATAGTGAGCAACTAAAGTTTGACTGAGAATCACACATTTAATTTGTTTATGGAATCTCTGAGCTCTGAACTAACTTCAAGTAAAAGTTATGTCAACCTTTGCTTTTAATAACAAAATACTAGTTTTTAATTTCTCATTTTTGTTTAAATCAACAACTTCCATAACCTTACACATGGCCACAACATTTGTTGTATACAATGTTATAAAATGATAGGTATAGCAACTAACTATGTTTGGGACTACCTAGAATTGTTTGGCTGATAGTATAGACTTACTCTGTTAGGACAAACTTCAGATATATATATATAGTATACATCTTTATGTTATGTACAGTGCTGGACTGGGGCTAAAAATATTGGTTTCCAGGAGACAAAGGGGTTCAACCCACAACTACAAGGTTATCATTTAATTTTTATAAGAAATAAATCATATTTTCAAAAAATATATAAGTGGAAAAAGGCACAATTGAATTTTTTGTGAAATAAATGTATATTTTTTAGTAATTGCAGTATATATTAGGTACTAAACATAAAGACAGATTGTTATAGTTGAATTTTAGATTGAATTTCTTAAATTTTAAATAAATGATGGCTATTTTTTTTAAAGAGTTTACTTGTATTGAACATTTTATACATTAACAGGTAGCTCAAAAGCATATTTCGCGCAGTCCTCTATATTAAGAGTAATCGTTTAAATTTACTAAATGATTGTGTGAATATGTCAATTGCTTCTGCATCCGATTCATCTAACAATTTTTTTTCAATGGATAGCAACATGTATGATTCCAAGTTCTCCTCATACAGTGAATTTCTTAACCTTGTCTTTATGATCTTTAGCTTTGACAATGTCATCTAACATTGGACTTGAGTAACTTAGAGGGTGCAGATCACTTTATAAAGTTCATAAAAGTTATTATATATATGTCTTGTCATGAAGTCTGTTGGATGCCAGAATTTTTATTATACATGATTAGCAAGTGCTACAAATTCTACACGTGTTGAAACTGGAAACCATATTCTCACCATAACTAAGCAATAGCTTTAATACATCAAAATTCAAAGCAAAAGAAAACAATTCCAATATTATTTGATCTTAGCTAATTTGAAGAGACAGCTTAATAATACCTTCCACTGCTTCGTCTTCAAGGCCCTTCTCTGCAATAGTTTTAAATTTTGCTGCATCAAAGCAGGATAAATCTTTATACAACATTTTATGTTTCACGAAGCGTGACTCTAGTGACGGTCCAGTGTGCAATGTGATCCATTAATAGGTTACACACATTTACTCGTTGGGTGCCAATTGTAGAATTCCTAAGAAATTCCTTCGTTGGGTTCCAATTGTTAAACTCTATGAAACCTCGACTTGGGTTACAATTTATAAAAGTCAAGAAATCCCCCTTGATGGATGCCAATTGAAGACTCGTACATAAAGACGACTTATAATCTTAACATCTGTCCCTGGCTAGCTCAGCTTCTCTTATCGACGCAATTACCACGTAAGGAAATTCCCACTTAAAACAATAAATATACTTTGATTACTTTTATATTAGTTTATTATTAAAACTTTTATATGTTATTACTATAAAAAGTACAATTGACCCGTCCCTGTGCCAGTCACTGTACACTAAATCATAACTAAATGTGTGGTGTCAAGCTCTACATGTCTTGTCACCCCCCTGTACACCACGTATCCTCTTACTCGTGTAACAGTCATAGTTTGTTCCTCCAGCGTGTATTTTTAAAATTCTGATGACATCGACGATTGCACCAGAGTGGACTGACAATATCGATCTATGCCATGAGAGTAGTTTGAATCCTGGCTTTATGGTTGGCTGGACAATGCAACTACTACTAAGTACTAAGTAAAAGGTGTATTTCTCTTAGAACAGAAACTAAGTGCAATATCAGCTCTTTCCTTTTTGGTTTCATCGTCCAACGCACCCAGTAAGAACATTTAAAATAAAATAAATGTATTGCCTTCCAAACTGCCTGAAGGGCTTACATATTATAAAATGCAAATGAATGATTAAAAATAATGTCTAAGGTCTTACTTCTACTTGCTTGCTCTAAGCTTGGTCTTAATTATGTCTTGCTTTCAAATTTAGTACGGGCTTGCTTGGGTATATGCTCATAAGCATCTGCTCCAAATTTACACATATGTTTCAAAGTTAACTTTTTCCCAGTAAACTTCTCGAACGGTGTCACGTTATTATTTACCTTGCTTGGCCGCGGATTTAAAATGTAAACACTCAGATCTACTGCCTCAGCCCACAGTTCCTCCGGAAGTTCTGCGTCAATCAGCATTGTCATAGCGCATTCCACAATGGATCAATTTTCCCGTTCAACACACCCATTCTGTTCTGGACAATATGGAGCAGTTCTCTCGCAGATTGTCCCAGTTTTACTTAAAATGCTCTGTAATTTTTTTGCTCACAAAGTCGCGACCATTGTCACTCTTAAGTACTTTTACTTTGTTTCCAGTCTGCATTTATATCATCTGTTGGAATTGTATGAACGTATCAAAAACATTACTTTTGTATTTAATAAAATACACAAAACGATATGACGTGCAGTCGTCCTTATATAGCAAGAAATAATTGGCTCCTCCCAGCGACGTAACCAGCATTTTTCCACGGACATCTGTGTATAAACTCACCAGGGTTACTTGCACGGGGATTAAGATTTTCATAAAACGGCAGTCGATGTGTCTTGCCAAATTTACATGACTAACAAAACATCTTGTCTATGTTGTTCACCTTTAATCCTGGTAGGAGTCCCTGACTTGCTATGGTCTTGAAGCTATTGATGCCTTAATGTCCCAGTCTTTCATGCCATAGCTTCACTGACTCAGTTGCTGTATTGGGTTGCTCAACAATTTTATTCTTGAAAATCACCTTGTAACATTGGTTAACCATTTTAATTCCAGTTACAGCAACTCGATTCTGTGCTTGAATCTATACTTTGATTTTTCTTTCATCGAAAATTCCCTTGAACTGTTTACTAGTCAATGCTCCTACTGAAAATAGTTTTTTCTTAAGTTTCGGAACATACCAAATATTTTCAAGTGTGTGAAGCTCCCACTGTCCATTTACAAGTGCTAACACTTCTACAGAGCCGATACCTTCCGGATGAATGTACGAATTATCCCCAATCTGTACGACACTCACATTTTCTATTGGATTTAGCACAGAAAACCACTCCTTATGATAAGTCATATGTTTTGACGTAGCACTGTCCGCCAGCCACACAGCCACCGAATCAGGTCCTAGGTATATACTTACATACTTTGCATTTTTTGGTTTTTTGGTTTTCTCTTTTAGGAAGTTGCGTTGCGCGTTACACACTCCTCCCTGATGAGTTCCGATAGAATGAAACCTAGGTCGGGGGATTGGGCGGTGACGATCAATTTTCTTTAAGAGACATCCATTACCTCTTTGTCCATTGGCAGCAGTGTAAAGTGTGAACTGTGTTCTTCTTTTCATTGTAAGGGCCATATTGTGTTTGTCCCCCTTTTATATGTTTCTATCCACCTTTCCTGTACCTTCTTCCAAATATAATACTTTGCATTTGGTAATTGTTTCGATTACTCGTTTTGTCTATTTGCACATTGCAAGTGTGTTGTAGTTGTATGGCTTGGTTTTTGAATATATTTTACAAAAATATTTGGAGTATTTTATATTTTCTCATTTTTGCCTAAATGTGTAGTTAATAATAATAATAATAATAATAATAATAATAATAATAATAATAATATCCTTTATTTATCTGGCGAAGTTAGGCGTTAGCCTTCTCTTCTACTTAACCAGAGTTGAATACAACATACACTATTAAATTTATTGATATACAATTTAATAAAGAAATATTCAAATAAGTATAGAAACATTCGCACGCTCATTCACACACTCATATAAAGCTCAAGTAGTTTCAAGAACTCAGTTTAGCTTATTAGACAAGATAAATTGTTTATCCACGCACTTGAAGGGGTGTCTAGATGTTAGATGACGAGTAGAGTTATCTAGTTTGTTCTAAGCCTGTGATGCTAGGACAGTGAAAGAACGAGCATATGTTTGAGATATATGCATGGGAATAGACATCTGTAGAGTGGATTCTGATCTAGTAGAACGGGTGTATTTATCTTTTATAAATAGGAACCATGAGGATAGGTATTGAGGCTGAGATGTTGATAATATTTTGCGAAGCAACACTATAAATGTAGCCTTCGCCTTTGATTTATTCTTAACCAACCAAGTTTATTAAAATACTTAGAAATATGGTCATGCCGTTTTAAAGTTAAATATGTATCGAACACATGTGTTTTGTAGTCGTTGTAGTCGATCGTCTCTTAAGTCATTGTATACTACGTCACAGTAGTCAAAATGTGGCATTATTAAGCTCCGGACAAAGATAATCTGTACATTTTCTGTGAGAAAATTCTTTAGTCTTCTCAATGAATGTAAGCAGGTATACACTTTCTTGCAAATCGAAGTTACTTGATCTGTCCAATTAAGATTTTCATCAATAATCACACCAAGGTTTTTAGTAATTAGGTGTCAGTTGTACTGTGGACACTCCTAATCGAATGTCGGTCAGTAGGGAACGGTCCACACTCAGTAGTAATTTGCTTGTTCATATAAGAATGGCTTGAGTTTTATCAGGGTTCAATTTAAGTCCATTTTTTTCAGACCAAGCATTTATTGCAGCTAGGTCAATATTTACTCGGTGTATGGCTGTATTTACTGAAGAGTGGTCAGTGGAAATATATATTTGAAGGTCGTCTACATACATGTGATATTTACAGTAAGATATTGAAGAAGTGATATCGTTCACATATAGAGAAAAAAGCAATGGACCTAAAACTGAGCCCTGTGGAACGCCAGCCTCAACTGGGCGCCATGTTGAGAACGTGTTGCCTATCATAACACTTTGATCGCGACCATGCAAATATGATCTCATCCAGTGTATACTGCCTGGGGATAAATTAAATAATACATGCAATTTTGTTAATAGAATATCAGAACTCACAGTATTAGAAGCTTTTGAAAAAATCTAATAATATAAGAAGTGTTAGCTCGTGCTTATCCATGACTAGTCTGATGTCATCTGTGATATTTATCAACGCGGTACATGTACTATGTTGTGATCTGAATCCTGATTGATAGGCAGTTAACAAATTGTGTTTGTTAATGTGTCGGTAAATTTGTTGATGCACTAGGACTTATAGTGCCTTAGAAAGGGACGGAAGTATACTTATAGGTCTAAAGTCATGTAAATATTTTGCTAGTCCTATTTTAGGTACAGGCGTAATAAGTGCGAGTTTCCAAAGTGCGGGATACTGTCCAGTCATGAGTGAGAAGTTGAATAAGTCAGTTATTGTTGATATAAGTGCGAGTTTCCAAAGTGTGGGATACTGTCCAGTCATGAGTGAGAAGTTGAATAAGTCAGTTATTGTTGATATAAGTGCGAGTTTCCAAAGTGTGGGATACTGTCCGGTCATGAGTGAGAAGTTGAATAAGTCAGTTATTGTTGATATAAGTGCGAGTTTCCAAAGTGTGGGATACTGTCCGGTCATGAGTGAGAAGTTGAATAAGTCAGTTATTGTTGATATAAGTGCGAGTTTCCAAAGTGTGGGATACTGTCCGGTCATGAGTGAGAAGTTGAATAAGTCAGTTATTGTTGATATAAGTGCGAGTTTCCAAAGTGTGGGATACTGTCCGGTCATGAGTGAGAAGTTGAATAAGTCAGTTATTGTTGATATAAGTGCGAGTTTCCAAAGTGTGGGATACTGTCCGGTCATGAGTGAGAAGTTGAATAAGTCAGTTATTGTTGATATAAGTGCGAGTTTCCAAAGTGTGGGATACTGTCCGGTCATGAGTGAGAAGTTGAATAAGTCAGTTATTGTTGATATAAGTGCGAGTTTCCAAAGTGTGGGATACTGTCCGGTCATGAGTGAGAAGTTGAATAAGTCAGTTATTGTTGATATAAGTGCGAGTTTCCAAAGTGCGGGATACTGTCCGGTCATGAGTGAGAAGTTGAATAAGTCAGTTATTGTTGATATAAGTGCGAGTTTCCAAAGTGCTGGAAACTGTCCAGTCATGAGTGAGAAGTTGAATAAGTCAGTTATTGTTGATATAAGTGCGAGTTTCCAAAGTGTGGGATACTGTCCGGTCATGAGTGAGAAGTTGAATAAGTCAGTTATTGTTGATATAAGTGCGAGTTTCCAAAGTGCTGGAAACTGTCCAGTCATGAGTGAGAAGTTGAATAAGTCAGCTATTGATGATATAACATTTCTTAAAATTGTGTGTATTAACAATATTGAAATTTTGTCTATACCCTGTGCTTTCGATTTTATTCTCATTATTGATTTATATACCTCACGATGAGTCAAATGGGCCAAGTAAAAAGTACTGTCATCATTATAGTCACTATTAGTATTACTTGCATTGGAGGCATAAATGTCGTTTATAGTTTGTATTCTAGCTATCTTGTTAGTTAAATTAGGAATGAGAAGAAACTCTTCATTTAGTTTATTGGGACTGATGTGCATAGGAGTGCTTCTGGGTAGTGTATGCCCCACTCCCATCCTCCGCAGTTCCCTCCATAGTTTATGTATTACATCATCATGGTCATTTTGCTCTTTCTACCTCAAAATTCCATTTATTTTACACTGTTTTCTCTTATTATATTACTACTCACATTATTTATTTCAGTTTGGTGATATAATTGTTTTACCTAAAAATTAATTTATTGACAAAGTTTTTTTTATTTACTATCTACATTGTTTTATAGGCATTCACAGATGGGCAACTTTTAATTTACTTTTGTAGCGCATTTCTTCGCCAAAATCTGGTGCTACTCATTTTTATTTTACGAATTTTCCAACAGGATTATATTTATATTAGAAGTTATCATAAATTTTATTAAATATCTTGGCAATGTTTGGATAGAATGATTCAACATTTCAACAATAACAATGATGATATTAATAATTGATGATGATGATGATTACAGTAATAATAACAACAATAATAATACTAATATATCAAATGTACATTTGAAAATTTAATGTATTATCTAAAAATGAACTTAATCACTACTATAAAATTGAATCAAATAATTATATAAATAAAATCAGCAGTAGAGTTATTATTATAAAATCAGAATGTTTTCAAAGATTCAAATAAAAAAGATGTTTGAAAATATTTTTTAAGCTGTTAAAAAGCTGAAGATTGGTGTATCACATAGGTACACAAAAACACATTTATAACTAAACGTGAATACAGTTAATTTACAAATTAACAATATCATAGGATAATTTAAATTTTATTTAGCTATAACAGAAACTCACTCAAATGAAATGAAAGCTTATTTATGTACTGGTACAGTACTTAAAAAATCAAATTATTTTTTGTTTGTTTTTAGAGACAAATATTTCACTAAGCCATTTAATAGTTACAGTAGCTTTTTTTTATCCATGTGATTTGAATCTATCTTAAGATTGGCCTTATTGGCCATTACTATAAGGGTGTCTAGGATTGGCAAGATCAAAATGTTTGCTTTTGTTCTTGATCAAATGTCCTTAATTGAGTCATTATGAAAAATATCATGTTAAAATCAGAACTTGAAGAAATTAAATAAGTTGTACCAGATGAAATCATTCTCAATGAGAAATACACATATACTTTCAAAGTTTGTAGTGAGCAGATAAAAACCTAAAAATACTTCAAACAGCAGCTTTCTCATATGGTATGCTGTGGCTTTTTGATGCCACGCGAGATTGCCACATTGTCACTTTTGTCACAATGTCACCTTCATTACTAAACAAATTATTATATATAGTGTACTTTCACTTAACTGAGAAATCAGTATTTTAAACTCCCTTAATTACTTACTAGTAATTTGTCCCTTTATTATCTAACGTTACACAATTAGAGATAAGGCAGCTACACTCCATTAACACCTTGCAACCTTATCTTCTATCACTTATCTTTGAGTGTTTTACTTTACCATCTGTTTATGTTATCAGCGTGATAGTGAACACAGCACATATTCTAGCATCGCTTAGAAAGTCTTTAAATATGTGTGATGGACCCATAAAGAAATCTGTGGTGCGGTCAATATGTTTTCTGTGCATTAAACTTCGCTAAGATTCTGAAATAGTTTAATGTCATGGTGGCAGTGAATACAAAGTTTGCGTTTATGACTCTAAGAGACAATACTCCCAGAACATAGTGACGATATCAAACAAGAAATCACAGGAGCTGATGTATAAGGATAATACCTCAAAATACATTCAAGTAAGTGTTTCATAACTGTCTACAATCATACATTAAAATATACATTTAACTGATAGATGGTCTAGAAACTATTTTAACAGTTTTAAAATATTAGAATATTAATGGTCATAAAAAGTATGAATAGAAATATTTTATTATGTTTGGTAATATATATATATATATATATATATGAGAAAACTTGTTCCAAATGCCATATAAGTGTTTTATCACTTTTGATATATTCTGAGAAGAGTATGGTGCTTTGAGCATACTAACAAGTAGATTTGGCTTGAACACACGATTTAAAAAATATTAATCTTGAAATCTGGATCTCCACTTATCTTCAAATCCCAAATTCGAATTTGAGTTTTGGAAAAAATTAATAATATACGAGGAAGCATAAATATAATAGGATATTAAATACAAATAGTAGCTAAATGTTAACACTATTTCTTATAATACATTCATTATAACATTCATGCATTCAGTTAAGTATTAAATCATTGGTCTGGGGACTGGCTGTTAAGTTCAACCTATAATTCTAATTGATTCTGAGCCAACAATAAGCAGTATTATAGCTCTAAAACAAATTTCACTTAGACATTTTTTTAAATTAAAATTTGTTTTAAGGATTTGAGAGATTCAAAGGATTCCTATCAACACACTCTAACATACTCAAGTAATATATTATACTAGTGATTGTGGTGTTTGATATGAAGGTGGCGGTACACAACCATGGCTGTACCAGAGTCTGGAAACTGGGCTAGTGTGCTAAAACAGTCCAAGAATAGTCCAGTGGTTCTCCACAAATGTAAGTTAGGAAGAAAAATAATACATCTCAGCTATATAGTTGCATGACAATAAACAACTATGCACTTATTATCCATCCTACAAATTAAAATAGAGTTTAGTTGACTTTCCATAATGTTAGTGAATATAGAACATAAACACATAGTAAAGTATTCACTGATTATGTGCACACAGGTCTTGCTAAGTTACAAATAGTATCAAAAGTAGCCCAACATGTCAGTTCAGTCGATAGAATGTCTGCCTACTGAGCTATGGCTCCTGGGTTTGATTACTGGCATGTCAAAACAATTTATCATTAGTGAAATGAGGGTTCCCCCTTTCACATCGATAAATTAACAGCTGGGGGCTGGGTGTTGTGTCTGTTCCATATTTAAGCTAGTATATAAGTCATGTGCTGATATAATCAGTTTGGAAATACCTCAAATAAATTGTATTACTAAAAACATATCAGCAATAGGGAATATATAGGCCAATCAGTTTTTAATCTGCTTGTTAAATAATCGTGTATTATTATTTTAATTCAATTTTATTATTTGTCAATTCTTAAATTCAGGATAGTAATTTAAGATATCTTTCACTTGTCATGATTATTATTTAATTTTCAGATAAGAAGTGTAATGAAGATGATGATGATGATTTCAAAACTGTTGCTCCAAGCATTATTGAGTTGGCGTCCACTCCACCAAAACAGGTTCTGGATGGAATGCAAGTAAGATTTTTATTAAGAATACGTCTCACAACTGATTAATCCAGATATTAGGTACAGAAGACTCTCGATTTTCCGGGGTAATTAAGGGGTGAGGAAGTATGGATAGTATAAATCACGGATAGTACCAAAAATCCCCTTTTCCCGTATATACATTACATACTTAATTAAAGAAGTCCTTTACTCATTTGTTTTCTCTTCAAGTGTTGTACTAACTGCCGTTATTTTCCAGTGCATGTATTCATCCTGCTTCTACAAATTGGTCAGGTCAGCAGCGGTGGTACTATTTCCTTGTCTGAGAGATTGCCACACCTGTGCACTGGGCAGCAATAACAGAATGCATTCAGACGGTGGTGTATTGTTTGTGACATATTTAAATATAGCCACGGTTAAGCCGCAAACTGGTTGATCTGCCCCCAGTAAATCAAGAGTCTACTATACATGATTATGCTCTAACCACAAATCTCATTCAAGTGGAGTATTTGAATTCTTCACTTGATAGCAGCAAGATTGGGACCTGTGTCATTTTTTTTTTTATTTGAGAGTAGTAAGCCTAGGGATTCAATTTTGTAGAATTTTAAAATACTTTGTTAAAGGTTTCCACTTATTTCAATTCAAGTGTTTTCCAATTAAGACTCCAGGTTCCTGCACTAGGATGCGACATTTAGTTTGAGCTATATTACCGGTGCCTACATCAGTTAATTTTATACAATAATGGAGATTAATATAAATAAGGAAAAATAAACTAATTAAGTAAAAATTGAGTAAAAAAAGCCCACCTATCACCCAGAGAAACAGGAAAAATGTGTGGTGAGAATACGATACACAAATGTGACATCTTCTTCCTTTATTTAGGCTTCTCTGGCAGAAAGAGTCATATAAACATTATAAAACACAGTTTCTATGGTTCAGCATTATTATTTTATTTCCATTTATTTGAGGTATTTAATGTGAGCTTTATGAAGTGACTAATTACATCAACTCACAACTTATAAACTAACTTATATCTAGAACAGACACAACACCCATCCCCCAGCTGTTAACTTATCACTGTTGAAACCTCTTTTGAATGAATCGTAGAACTTTAAGAAAACCAGTATTTATTTGTTTCATTGTATTTATTTTAATGTTAGTGCTTTAAACAGTTAAGTAACGCTTGAAGTACGACTTGGACTACATTCAATAATAGTACACGGTAATTTTTAGCACAGCTGTTTAAAGGTTGGTCATACAAGGATGAATGCTAGCGGATCACTGATCCGAGCAGGACTGACTGAACTGAGTTAACTGACTGCCTTGATTGAACTGACG
>CABFOV010011202.1:0-14149 GCA_902141375.1 Timema poppense
GAAAACCATTGAGTGCTTGGGGTTTGTGATTAGAGGAGGCACCATACAACCCGGACCACGTAAATTATTGGCAATCAGAGTGATTCCTAAGCCTGGGCTTAGGTTCCTAGGGCTCACCGGATTATTTAGACGATTCACTCCTCGCTATGCTGAGAGAGATGAACGATTCAGTCGCTTAGCAAGGAAAGACTTGTCAGTATATGTGGGGAAAAGAGCAGAAGTCATTTGTAGTCTATAGACTGTTTGAGATAAAACTTACTAAGCAATAAGTTTACAATGTTGACTGAATGTCAAGCATTAGTTTACATGGATGGAGAGCGAACGACCAGCCCACAGATAGCTAGGTGGTACAATTGTATACAGGATTATGACTTTGAGGTAAAACATAGACCAGCTGATAAGATAGCCCACGTGGATGCCATGGGCCGCATTAATTGAGGGATATTATGCATATACTCAAATTATCCCAACCACGCATAGCTAAAGCTGAGCAAAACAAGGTAGTTAATTTGGAAACTGTAGACGGGAAAGTGGAAAACTATTTAGGAAAAAACATTCCCAGTTACCCGACCGGGATTAGAACCCCGATCTCCCCATCATCAGCATTCTAGTTTATTACGAGTGTGACGTCTTAGACTAGCCCATCAAACTCGTTTAATCATAAGGGCGATATTGAAAACAAAATATGTGGCAAGGCCGCATTACCAAAGTTTTAGAAATTGTCACCATCATTAGTAAAGAGAAATTCATTTTAGTAACTTATTTTTATATAAAAATATTCTATTATTTGAAATTTATTATTATTTATTTCATTTTTTCCAAAAAATTTGAGTTTTTTTATTTGCATCTGACCTAAGGCCTACCTGCCTACCAGGCTAAATGGAAACGACGCCTTTGCAAACAAATTGTTTGCATACAAGACAAACCAAATTACTATCTATTTAAACAAAATATTCAAGCTCCCACTATTTCTGAAACACACAACCTTCTATTTCCCCTAAAACAAATTATAATAAATCATACAAGACACCTTGATACGGAGGACGAACGAGATTGATTTCATTATTTTTGCTGGAGTAATGGGAATAGCCTGAACTGCCGCTTTATAAAAAAAAACTGGAGTATGAAACTACTAATGAACATTATCTCTTCAATGTTCATTGGAGGGTCTGACAAACTGCAAGTATCATAAAAAATACCCGACCAATGTTGCCAAGACCGGTTAGCAATATTATGCCAGTAGCAAAGCTAAATTTTGCTAGTTCCTCCAAAATAATATCAAAATTCCAAATTTCACACTTTATCCATTATTTTTTCCTAGTATTCCATTCTTTTTTATACACCGCGGTTACTCTACCCCTTCTATCCCATCTGCTTTGTTTAAAAGTTGGTGGCATTGTCTTGGATATACGCTTCAATGATATTGCCACGCTAATGCTATCAGCTAAACTTTTCGGAAGGTGGACAAGAGTCACTATACCAGGTTTCTATCACCTGCTATCTCTCTTACTCAATGTCAGGCCCAATTGAATGTTGGCTCATCATAAGATCCGCAAACGCCGCACAGCATCATATACCAGGCCACATTGAATGTTGGTTCATTATAAGGTTGGTGGGCTGCACAAAAGCATAAATCGGACCGCATGCAGACAAAGTTTGACATGCCTGTCTTGGGCCATGCAGACATTGGGTCCAAGTAGCCTAGAGTTAAAACTACTGGAGACCCTGCACTCCTTGTATTTTTTTTAGCACCGTGTCTTACTACCCATGCGGGGTTTACGCTCATGTACTAACTATGCTAATGGTTGTTTTTAAAGATTAGAAAGGCTATATTTAGAGAAAGTGTTACAGCATTTGCGTGGATGTAGAAAACCATTTAGGAAAAACCACCCTCAGTACACCCGAATAAGATTTGAATCTCAATCTCCCAATCATCTGCAGTCTAGTCTACTGGTAGAGAAAGCGCCTTAAGCCATGCAGCCACTAAAGCGGGTTCTTTGTACTTGATTGGGATTATTCTCATACAAGGCAAGTTTAGTTACTGGTTCTTGCATGAGAGAATAGTGTGCATATTGTTTGCACTGCACACATAAAGTGCAACCACTAAATTTCTCTTTCATGCAGGCTTTAAAGGCTTACCAGGTACAAGGGCTAAGAGCATGATTAAAGCTGCATTCAAAAAGGGGTGTTGAATATCTGTCATGAACATTGTAGCGTTAGATGACAAATTTTTTAAATGAAGGGAAAACGTCATTAAATTCAAGGCCACCCTCGAGAGATATTCAAGAACTGTTGATATTACCATGTGAAGAAAATTAAACATGTTTCAAATTGAAAATTATTGAATTTATTTTGGTTAAATAAAATGTGTTATAACAGTAAAAACATTTACCTTTTATCCCATCCCTTACATTACCACCTTAAAACAATGCATCGCCAAGTAGCGCTGGTAAAATTCAGGCTGATAGAATTAATTGTGGAAATCAGTTCTTACGCTTCCTAACTGTAGCTAGTCCTAATATTCGCATAGCTCGTGGTTTTCACATTATCAATCACTGTGACCCATCTCTAAATCTTAAGTCACCAATTCTATGACTTCAACCCTTTAACTACAAAACCTTTTATTGTTTTTTATTGCTTCTTGTTTACACTCATTTCCAAGGAAATTCGTAAATATTTTGTCGGTCTTTTCTAACCCCTCACAGTACACCCGAATAAGATTTGAATCTCAATCTCCCAATCATCTGCAGTCTAGTCTACTGGTAGAGAAGCGCCTTAAGCCATTCAGCCACTAAAGCGGGTAATTGATTGGGATTATTCTCATACAAGGCAAGTTCAGTTACTGGTTCTTGCTTGAGAGAATAGTGTGCATATTGTTTGCACTGCACACATAAAGTGCAACCACTAAATTTCTCTTTCGTGCAGGCCTTAAAGGCTTACGAGGTACAAGAGCTAAGTGCATGATTAAAGCTGCATTCAAGAAGGGGTGTTTAATATCTGTCATGAGCATTGTAGCGTTAGATGACAAATTTTTTAAATGAAGGGAAAACCTCATTAAATTCAAGGCCACCCTTGAGAGATATTCAAGAACTGTTGATATTACCATGTGAAGAAAATTAAACATGTTTCTACTTGAAAATTATTGAATTTATTTTGGTTAAATAAAATGTATTATAATAACTGTCAAAACATTTACCTTTTATCCCATCCCTTACATTACCACCTTAAGACAGTGCATCGCCAAGTAGCGCTGCTAAAATTCAGGCTGATAGAATTAATTGTGGAAATCAGTTCTTACGCTTCTTAACTGTAGCTAGTCCTAATATTCGCATAGCTCGTGGTTTTCACATTATCAATCACTGTGAGCCATCTCTAAATCTTAAGTCACCAATTCTATGACATCAACCCTTTAACTACAAAACATTTTATTGTTTTTTATTGCTTCTTGTTTACACTCATTTCCAAGGAAATTCGTAAATATTTTGTCGGTCTTTTCTAACCCCTCAATTGCTAGAGATATATAGATTTAACAGAGAATATTTTTGAGAAAACATTTTATATGGTGTTATTAAATATTTTAGTATAGTTAATATTATTTTTATAAGAAATGAAACTGGGTTAAAATTATGAAAAGATTACATCAAGATAAATTATGGATATTTTAACATTTTCAAAGAAATATTTTTATTATTATTATTATTTTAAACTTTCAACATTTGTCATAGGTGTATGCATAATAAATTTATATTAATTTACTATTTTTGAATACTTTGAGCAAAGGAATTTTTTTTAATACAACATACTAGAAAAATATAACTTTATTAACAGTTTAATTTTTGATAAAAATAATATTAGAAGTGATCTTGGATGGCTGTATTGGGAGAAAGGCATGTTTCCACATGTTATTTTATAAATGTGGTTACCCAATTCTCTCTTCACACTAAGACAAGTGTGCTTTCTTTTAAAAATTCAACTTCTTAGGTGAATGTATGGTTTAATATATCAATATTGTGTTGGAATGGATTGTGGGTAATGGGGAGATCGAGACTACTCACAAATAAAGTATTTGTAGAGTGTACTTTCTCATAAATAATTAGCTATTTAATATAAAAAATTATTTCATGGCACCATTAGCAGACATACTACTTGGTTTTCAAAAGAGATGTTTGTATTCAGAACGCCTTTAATATTTCAAAACAATAAAAAAAAGATTCAATCTAAGTGAAATGTGTAGATGATAAATAAATGCACCCAGCATCTAATTGCTGCTGCTAAATAGCTATGACATTCAATTATGTAAATAGTTCAATTATGTAGAGCCTTGGCAATCTGCTACTGTCATGCACATGACACATTATAACAAAAGGGATTAAGATTATATTTTAAGTAACTAAAACTGAGACTTTATTTAAAAAATCTTAGCTGCAAGAAATTAATGTATGAATATTCTTAGAAATTGGAGAGATATGATTCATCAGCTATATTATTCGATCATTGTAATAAAGTTGTCTGCATTCATTTAAAAAAACAGTAATAAAACATTTAAATAAACTGAGAAAATCATATTTTTAAGTCAATAAGAAAGAATGTATGGCAATACATTGAAATTATAATTTCTTCTGGATATTTTACCATTTACTGTTATAAAGTTGTAGTATTTGAATACTACTAAATATATAATAAAATAAATAGGTTTAAGCCATGCTATCTAAGTTTCTGCAATTTCATTATGTGTCAACTTTTAAAAATATATTAATTATTATTTACCATTTTAGGAGTAAACTTTTGCCAAATTTTCAATTAAAAATTGTTTTAACACAAAATTTTAAACTAGTTGACTCTCAGAAAGATAACTAATATATTTTTTTAGCATTGTGTCTAACTACCTCTTCAGGTTATACACATATGTACTAATTACACCGATGAGTTAGGGATGAGGAAGAATGACTTTAAAGAGAGTGTACCCGTATTTGAGTGGAAAACCATTATAGTTTTTAAAGTTGACATAACATGAAAGTACTGAATGTTAGATACCATGGTTTGTGTTCGAGCCCCTATAGTGTAGTGTTCTGGGCATGTGCAGGATCCTCCCAGCGATCGTATACTGCTCCTGGATACATATGACGTCCAGCTTCTGCTACTCTACCATCTTCCTGATTCCATTCACTTCATTACACTTCTCGCCGCATTTAATTGTCCTATTTTAATTTTCACTTTGTTTACCGCCATCACGGGTGATGATTATAAACATAGCAATTCAGCCATGGGTCTCTTGAATTGAATATTACTCTCCCATGTGCCTTTACGAAGTGTTTGTAGAGAACCTCTAAATCCAGATCTTCCTTCCTTCTCATCAGCCCCTTTGTTATCAGTTCCTTCAATTCCTCCTATGTGGTTGGCAGATTAACCGCAAGAAGCTGGATCCTGTACAAAAATTCTGGTATAGGAAACGCTATTTCCTGGCCATCCTTATGCCCTAGCCTTACAAGATGCCTCAATATAGTCTGAAAGTTGTTTATTTTTTCCATCCTACACATCTTCTGAGCATTTTCACATTCAACGTACACTCTTGTCGCATCTCCTGCTGGTCCCTCATTTCTTTCTTCTGTAGTTGAGCTCACCTCTCTTGACCTACCTTTCGCCTTCTCTTCACCAATCTCTCCTCCTTTCCCGGCTATTATGTATCCCACCTCGGCTTCAAGGATTGGTCCTTTCACCCAGGTAAGCCATCTGTTCTTTTTTGTCTGTCCTGGCTTATGTTGTTCTTCCAACTTCTCCTACTCTCTCACCATTCTGTCTTTATCCCTTTTTTTTGTTGATGATGATGATGACAACAATCTTATTAACTTTGAAAACTTAGGTACTCAGTTTTTTCCATCTTTTCCATTGTTGCCAAATTTTTTATTTTCTACCCCTTTATCCCAGTCTTCTTCCCCTCCATACCTGTTCCTTCCTCCTCTTCTCTCCTCTTTTCGACCTATCTTCAGGCACCTCCTCAAACGACTGTGTCCCCCTTCTGTTGCAGGCTCTTAGTCTTGTGTTCATTCTTGGCTTCTGTACCTGGGATATCAATGTTGAGGATGCAGCAGCCGATCCTCCCGTTGACCCTAGGTGTCCTTCCCAAAATTCGTTACCTGGCCACACATTTCCATCCCAAACGTATGTTGTGACCAGCAACTCTCCGCTTACATTATCTCTTACCCTATATGTAGGGTTTTCCAAAGCAAAGAGATGTTCACTTTATACTTACTTTCCAGATCCTTCCTATCCTTGAAATGTTCCATTATTTAACGAGTTACATAAATTATATGTATTTTAGTCTGAACTCATCTCCCCTGTGCTTATCCAGTGCTTTCACCAGTATATTCCTTATCTGCATATGGAATCGTCTCTCTTGCTTTTCCGACCCTTTCCATACCCCAGGCCAAATCCCACTATATGCAGGTGTACCTGCTTCCTGCACAACTCCACCTGGTGGTAAGCTTCAGAGACTAGCATTCCTACAATTAAACTCACCCTCTGGTTGTACAATTCCTGACTGATTCCTGCCCCACTGTTCGCTTCCATGATGTAACGAGATTCTCTTCCATTCAATAATTTATCGCTTATTACTTCCATTGGTCCTACTCCTACTTGTTCCCATATACTGACTATCTACAGAAGATTCACTTCTCAAGTTCGGCCTAACCAGTCCTATTACTATTCCTTCTTTTACGGTGTCCTTTCCATTGTGTTATTTACCCATTTTCTTCCTACTTCCATCATTAATAAATATTGTTTTGGATACTACTCCAATCATCTCTGATATTGCCATCTCATAATTTTTATTACCTTAAAGTCTTCATTTCTCTCCTTAGCTCTCAGCAAAAAATATTTTCCTTCTTCTCCCCTGTTTTTTGAACCTCTACTCTCTTTTGAAGGTGTATACGCACCTTTCTGTTAATGTTCTCTTTATCAATTCCTCCATCCTCATCTTCTTATAATATTCTCTCATTCCTCAGTGTTTCAATTATTTCAATGTCTTCACCACCTTCTCTATAATTTTGTTTTGTGTCTGGATATATCAAAATTGCCACTGACTCCACCATTTTCCTTACCTCATCCCTGGACATCTTGCCCCAGCCACTAATCTCTCTATGTTAGTACTTTCTGTCGAGATGCCTTACCTTGTGGCATTCCTCTAAGAATTCTTCTATTCCATTTCCTTTCCCCTCTCTCGTAAACTCTACTACCTTCCTATTTTCTGATGTTCCCCTACCCTCTTCTTTCCACCCCTCCAGGTCCGCCTTCCACCCATTTTCAAAGTTACCAAAACCTAAACCTTTTCTCCCTAGTTTTTAATATTTGGACTTAAATCAAGGTTTTAGGCAACTATATTTTAAAAGTTATTTGTTGTTAATGATTGATTTTTCCTTTGATATTCACCATCATAGCATGTTGGAACACTAAAAAACTTTGGCTCTTAAAAACCCCAAGCCTTATCACGTGATCCACTTAAGACATTACCTAACTTTATTAAGGCTACTAGGATCTAGTAGTAATAGCAATAATAGTAGTAGGCATAAAAAAAAGTAGAAATTGACAACGGCACTACTAGCTTACTTGATTGATTAAGCTTTCTATACATTCTACTATAAAAGGTATCTCCTTTCAATGTTTGATGAGTTATGAAATTTGGAACTTTTGAAAAGAGTTGACAGTTTGGGAATTTAAAATTTGTCTGTACAAGACTGCAGTAAAGAACTTTCATGGTTGGAAGTAGTGTGGTACAAAGTAAGTCTAGAATTTCCCAACTAGAGATCTCAACTCTCCAAAAAATTCCTAAATTTTAAACCATTTCCTAATATTGTAGGGTGATACCCCCCTACCTCCCAAAGTGATAGTCCTGGATGTATTGTGGATTGCTTGTACAAGGACCAAGATATGTAGCAAAACAATTGTGGAAATTTGTTCTTGACACCTCAACAAACAAAGTTTTTAAAATTTGTATATTTATCAAAACAAAGTATAAATATATGAAGTTTTAGTGAAAATAAAAATTTGTACTAATAATGTTTATCCAAAGAACTTAATCAATCTCTAATAATATGCTATAATATCTGTATTTCAAGATCTTTAAAATGTAAACTTATTTAATACAAGGCACTTTATTAATAACATTTTGGTAATGTACAGTTTCGATCATAAAAGTGACTGGTACATTAGTGATATATAACTGAAATATCAGCCACATTCTTATAAGTGAGACTTATATTTTATATATACACATTTTCACACGAAAAACAATCAAAAAGTAATTGTAGAGTATTTTTCTAAAAAAAAAACTATTGCAGAATAAATATAGTTTGAATTACTATAGTGTTGATAATAATGAAATTAAATAAAGTGTATATAAAATACATTTAAAAAAAACACAATCTAATGGTAGAAATTACAAAGCGACAGTTAAATAAATATTTATTATTTAAAACAGTGCAAACGCTTAAATTGATAACAAAATAAACCATAGCACACACAACACATAAATTCAAAAAATTCAACCACACACAAATTTTAACCTTATTCTGTTAGGAAGAACTGACAGTTACAAAAGTTACATAGACTATTTTCATATAATATGCAGGTGTCCCCCTTGTTAGATAGAACCTATAAAGATAATACTAATAATAAAGCAAAATGTTATCAATGCTGAACACAAAAAGAGTGTTAGTATTTTATTAAGTGTCCTTTCTATCTGAATTATAATAGACATATTTTTCTTTTATATGTATGTATTATTATAGAAATATTTTTTCTAAATAGTTATAAAACAATTGTCAAGTACATTCACTACCAGAGTTTACTTGGATGACAGCTCGAATAGTTACTAGAAATAGTCCCTAACGTATCCCTATGCCAACCATCAGCATCTGTCACGTTGGACAGCTGTAATGAAAACTTATAGTAATGTATGAATGTGATAGTTAATAGCTATAATTAGGTCATTATTAAATATATATTTATTAGAGGTCAAGAACAAATCTTATTGTTTTATTCCACTTAAAACAATTAAATATTGACAGCGCTTTCACAAAAGGTCTAACAAATATTGCTTTAAAATGGCGAGTGACGAATTTAAACCATGTGATTGATCATGACGCAAACAAGTTCTTTATAATGGTGCACCCACGCAGTGGATAAAAATATTTTATTAAGTTTAATATTTTGAAATATGATAGAATAATAATGAAATAATTTATTATATATAAAAAAGACAAGTATTTTATCTTTTCCAAGTAAATAAGATGCTTGTATTCAAAGGTATTATATGCACTCTATTACATATTATCATTAAGATTTCAAAATTAAGAACAAGTACTTTAATTATGTTTAAACTAATGTTTCAGATTGAGTAAAAATGTTATTAAAAACAATGAAATTGTGTGAGAAAACTTAAGTTTACATTATTTTAAATGTAAAATATAACATATAACTAAAAAAATTATAATTTATAACAAAACAGTGATGTTTTACAAGTGTTGGCAACCCGAAACAGAAAATTATGACTTTTCAAGTGTCATTCAGGTAATAGGCAATGTTGAACATACTGTAGGGAAGCTACCATTGACAAAAGGTCACTAAGTTTATCTCACAGCTTTAGATATTGACAATATCATTTTAATATAGTGAAAGTTGATCAAGTAACTTGATAAACATTCATATAAGGTCCTTCTATGGCCATATGACTATAAAATGGATCAGGGTGGCCAACAGTTATAAAACACGCTATTTTATTAAATGCTTTTGGAATGTTGAAATAACATCTACAAGATTAAATAAATTGCTTCTAGCTTAAATTTAAGAGTTGGAAATTTGAATGTTTTATATATTCATTTCCTTAAAGTAACCATTTACTGATTCCTTAATTGATCACAATTCTTAATTTTAATTTTATTGTATGTGATTTTATTTTATTTTATACATAACATAAGATTATCTCAACTTTGTTTATATGATGCCAAGAGTAATAATATGGGCTTTGAAAAAAAATAATCTATTTCTTCATATACTCTTCACACCTAAATGAAATATAATGAAAGAGAAAAGTTTGTAAATATTTCTGCCAGTAAAAGTTAAACCCATGCTTCTAGGCTACTTTCCCAATTTTGTATTTGAGGGACACCGAAGTGTTCTCAAGACCCATAAGAAAGTAGTTCAAGAGTTTTATTGGACATGCCTGTATAACAACGTTAAAGACTGGATGTGAGAACCGTGCCTCATGACAAAACCTGCTCAGAACATGCAAGCTGTGTTGCATTCAACCACTGTAGCTCAGTGTCCATGGGAGGCGTTTGTTGATTTTTTTTTTGGGCCAATCACTTCATCTTCTAATGGAAAAGTCCATTATCCCATGTGCTGTCCAGGAGGGTTTGGGAAATCTTTGGAGCACCACGCAAGATTGTGAGCGACAATGGGCCATGTTTTAGGTCCAAGTCACCTTTAGATATGTTTTGCCTGGGGTATCAGGCATGTAACCATAATTCATTTCTAAACAATGTGGAAAGGTTCAACAGGAGCTTAAAGGAGGTTTTAACTACTTTCCATAGTGAATCCCAAAGTCATATGAACAGTGACCTGGATTTTTTGAACTTGGCTGTCAACTTCACGTTGCATGATTCAACCAGTGTCTCTAGCATCTGTTTTGCTAGGTAGGGAGCTTAATCGGCCCTTTCTGGTGATGTGAAAAATTGAACCTCTCAATGATGAATCTGGGACCTTTCTTATTGAGAGAGATGCTGGCTTGCTTTTCTGAATTAGAAGAGATATCATAGGAGAGCCACAAAGACTTATAACAGAGGTCAATTCTTGGTGAGTTTTGTGATTGGGGATCATGTTTTATGTAATGTTGTCCTTTCAGCTAGGCCACTGGGGGTCATGTTTTATGTAAATGTTGTCCTTTCAGCTAGGCCCCTAACAATGCATCTGCTAAGTTCTTACCTGGCTGGAATGGTCTGTGGCTCATGGACAAATTTTTTCATCCCTGTATCAGTGAGAATTAAGAGTGTTAGCAACCTGATGGATGAACGAGCTCATGTCAGTATTCTTAAAAAGGTTCCTCAATAGTTGGTAGTATGACCTCACAGTGTCAGAAAAGAAGTGTCGGTTGTGGATCCAAGGATGTTAGTCATACCTATTTTTATCTTGTGCAATGGAACTGGTAGTTTGATATAAAAAATATAGGGTAGTAACATCTCAGAACTTACTGAGAAAAAGTTAGGAAGGAGTTACCCAGGAATTATATTATATTTTGTTAGTAGCCTGGTGGTTACGTAGCTTGAAACCATTAATTCAAAACCTAAACATTGAAATAACTGATGCTCTGATTTCTGTAATAATGAGAAATGTGAATAGGTTTCCTATTTATAAAAATATATATGCTGTACATATTTGTGCTAGGGATTAGATTTAGGAATAGTACATCTGCATTTTTGGGAGGATGCCTCTGAAAGTACAGGTAGACGTTTATCTTCAAATTTTTTCTAAACCCACAAACACCTCAACTATATAAAGAAGTTTTTCAAAATTCTATGTGTTTACAGCAAGTAAATATTGACGTGAAAGTGTATGTGTGGAACAGATCTGTATTTGGTGAGTTATCTGACTGAACTAGTGAAGTTCACTGCTAGCTGTGCCATTGGTAAGGTTTACTCACCTGTAGAAGAACACCCTCTCCCCTCCACTGCTACCCCCTTCTCATTAGATCTTCTCTACTTCTACCCTTTGCCTCAAACACACTTCCAGAATAATTTATGTTATTTATTACTTTCAAATCTACTCTATCTAGCCTTATAACTTTTTTAGGTATTACTTATCGTTTTCCATGTAATCACTATAATTTCACTCTTCACCTTGCTAAATTAACATACTCTACATGCTTTCACGTATTAGTTCCATTCCTGTAGGTGTTTCTATATTGTGAAGTGAAAATTGGAACTAAGGTAATAAAGTTTACAGTGGAACCATAGTTATTAAGATATTAGAACTGACCAAACTTATATTTTATCTTTGTTCAGCTTCATATCATAAGTATATTTTTTAAGCAATTCTAGCAATTCTTAGCATATCAGTTAAAATTGTTTTCTTTAATGGCAGTAAAACCAAGCAATTTCTTGGAATTAAGGTTTATTAACTTGGGTGAGCTAGCTCTTTAAGTTCACAATCATCATTGTTTTTGCAATGTGTCTTACTACAGGTCCGAGCTTACCACATGTAATTAATCTAATGGTAAAGGGATGAAAATAAGATTTAGAGGGAATATAGTAGCCACGTGTGCGTGTGTGTATGGAAGGAGAGTGGGAAACCATTGAGGAAAAACCACCTTCAGCACACAAGGCCAAGATTCTAGTCCCAAACTCCCTATCATCAGAAAACAAGACTCGACGAGCTTATATGGGTCAAAGTTTGTGAGGAAAAAAAAAATCATTAAACTTTTTATAAAGTCCTATATATCTTTGGTATAGTTTTACCCATATTTTCACTATTTGAATAAATTTACAGGTCTATGGCCTAAGCAACATACCTCTACCATGAATCAAATAGCTAATGCTATTATTTATGTTTTTTAGTGAAGATTACTCCATCTAGATATCATATTCTGAAAATTGACACCTGCACACGAGAATTGAACCTGGGACCTTTGGCTTAGTATGCCAATGCTCTTACCACTGAACTATCCAAGATTCGTCCCGTGCCTAGGGTGTACTAAGCCAAAGGTCCCGGGTTTGATTCCCGTGTCCAGGTGTTATTTTTAAATTTTCAGAATATACCTCTACCAGCTATTCATAAAAATAAGGGGAAAAAATACCTTCAATCTATGCATTTATGGCACTCAACCTGAAGATTGGTTGGATCTTCAACATTTCCACTGTCAGCTGTAAAGCCTAGGCAGCATTGAAGAGGCATACAAAGGGAATGAGGAGTGAAGTAGTATACCATTGCTTTCCTCACCGAAACAGGAGGTACTATTGCACATCAGCCTGCCAAGCCCACTGAAATGCATATACACCAACTGACCATACAAGTGACACCTTCACTCCATTCATCATAAAGGAATGGCTGTATTGAATGTATTTACTAGTCTCGCTCATACCTTTGCCACTTTAATTTTGTCAGAGCCATAAGTGAGATTGAGACAGATCAATGAAAGTAACAACTTGCTCTAATAGTCTATATTAGGAAATATAATGCATTGTAAACACTGTATTTGACCAGAGATGGATCTGGGCTTCAACTCTCACCCCCTCTACCTCATGATAAGAGTACACACGAACCCTCCAAATTATAATAAAGGATCAGTGATGGATTAAACAAAGCAGTGACAGAGGAAGAATGTCAAAATCTGTGTTAATTTGTTTACCAGACTTAATATTATCAATAAATATGTTATGATTAATAAAATTCAGTGGTACATCACATACACTCTG
This sequence comes from Timema poppense, assembly GCA_902141375.1. NCBI lineage: Eukaryota > Metazoa > Arthropoda > Insecta > Phasmatodea > Timematidae > Timema > Timema poppense. The sequence continues at coordinate 13,464 of CABFOV010011202.1, forward strand.
AAATCCTTTGTGTATCTCTGGAAGTACACACAATATCGCAGTTTGGGAAACACACTTTGGTGAATATGTATAGCTTTTTATTTTAATGAACATAGCAGTTATTTCAAAGTGTAATCGATTTGGATCAGTAAAATTAATAAACTTTAACTTCCAGGACTTATTATTATTATTATTATTATTATTAGCACCGCGTGTTACTACCCGTTCGGGTTGTACGCATTCCAGGACTTGCAAATTCTAATAGCACATTAAGGCTTCAAATAAGTTCATTACTTTTGTGTCGAAGTGGAATATTTAGTTTAGTTCCCTTTGATTCGGAGCAGCTTCCAGGCGCCGATACGATACCGCAACCAGATTAGGAACAGGTCACACCCCATCTGCAGCCAACTCCAAATCGGAACAACTTTGGATCCTACATCAGAATTAGTAAATCAAATATAGTTATCGTAACATTTTAAATATGCACAAAATATATATTATGAAAAGTTACAATTACTTAGCAAAAATCACCCTCGGTACACCTTGCCAGGATTCAAACCCCAATCTCCCCATCATCGGCAGTCTAGTATATTGCAAGAGTGATAGCCTGGAACAGTGATAACAATTTTTTTTGACAAGTGTTCCATCTATTATTTGAGGTGCCTATTTCCAAAAGGTCTCTTGTCCACTTTTCATGTTTTTCGGCA
>CABFOV010011203.1:0-14145 GCA_902141375.1 Timema poppense
TATTTCATATAAAGCATCAAACTGTAGTGACCACAGAGTGTAGTAAAATATGTTTTATTTCATATAAAGCATCAAACTGTAGTGACCACAGAGTGTAGTAAAGCATGTTTTATTTGATATAAAGCATCAAACTGTAGTGACCGTAGAGTGTAGTAAAGCATGTTTTATCTCATATAAAGCATCAAACTATAGCGACCACAGAGTCTAATGGCCGGGAATGTTGGACTAAACCATAGCCTAACATTGATTAATTCTAGACTTCGTATGGGACCAAACCGGGACCCTAAGAGCTGTCATACACCTCCTCAACCCCGGGACTCAGTGTTAGTCTAAGCTAGGATCAAAATGTATTCTTTGTAATAAAAATGCAACATCTGTGTATAAATGTACTGTACGTTGGTCTGTGATTTCATGGACGCTGTAAAGAAAGTGTTATTGATGTCACAGACAAGTGGTATGAGAGCTACATAAAAGGTATTGAGCTGTAAACTTTCACAGGAAATTATAAAACGTCTGGTCTCTTAATGATTTCACTAGAAGTCTGTGATTATAACATTCAAGAAAGTTAACATAAGCGATTTTCCCCTTGGTTGAGTACATTTAAAATATGGTACTCTATTGATTAATTATCTACCGCACGGAAATGTAGAGAGATAATAATACTTTCCTGACATGTCACCCCCACCCCTGACTGTTGTCGTTTCTGTAAATGGAGACAATTGAGGGAATACCAATGTGTGAAGAGTTTACGAGTATTCAACTAGAAAGAATGGTCGATATGTTTGTGGAAATTTGTTGAGAATTGACCACATAATACGTTAGTTCCACCTCAATACAACCCAATAACAATTTTATCCATGGAAGCTCTAAAATGCCGGTGATTTTATTTATGGTATTGCAACATATCAACATTGACGTAGCTTTCTATTATGCACATGGATTTATGAACAATACATTTTCTAATCTACCTAAGCAACAAGTTTACAATTATTGGAGCGAAATTACATAATAGCTTTTCTGTGTAATGCTAAATAAATTCTATTTTATTAATATTAATAGTGAAATTAAATAAACGTACACTTGGAAGGTATGGCCATAGTGTAATCAGTCGAGGTTAGATTGTCACCTTTCAGATTAATTTGAATGTACTTTACGTTTTAAATGCCGTCATTTTGTTATAATTTAAATTTTACCAAGAGAAGGCCTATTTATAATATACTCTATTATATATTGTGTGCATGTAAACTTTTTAAGATACCATAATTATACTCTGAGAGGTAAAGTTAATATAGTTTTATAATATGTTGGTCATATATTTATTTGGAATGCTGTCATTCTATGATCTATCTCTCGCTCTCTCTCTCTCTATCTCTATCTCACACACACACATATATGTATTATATATGTATGTATGTAGAGTCATGTAAAAACTGTGTAAAAACAAACCTTTTACCTCATATATAATATGGCAGACTAACTCCCATTTATTGATTCCTGAGGTTATATTATCCAATTTTTTTTATGACCTCCAATGATTTTACAGCTTTGCCAAATATCTGATTATTAAAGTCCAACCAGTCTTTAAATCTGTTGCATACATTGGTAATATCTGCGTGTAAAAGTCACAGAATGCTCGTGTAGCTTTCAAAACCGTGCACAAAGCACAAGTATTGTATCGTCGCTACACTCGTTCCTTAGGGATATACCTGCCCGGCTAACTTCGCTGTGTACACATTCACGTACCTTACAGGCGTTTCAGCTTCACTCAGTACCTGCGGTAGAATAAACGAGGTCTCGGAGAGCAAATAATATATTGTACGCATTTCACTGGCGTAGTCTTGATTGTTTGCAGGGGGGGGGGGGTATAGTGGGTCTAAATGCTGCCTTGGAGTTGGTCTATTATCTCAGCAGAGTTTTTAATTTCATGGCATTCATGTAGTACATTATATTTCCATGTGAGGGTTTATTGACCATATGTGACTGCTCGAATGACGACTTACAGTTTCATCAATAAATGGTTACAGGAGTTGATAAAACATTTAAAAGGCCTTGATTTGACTTTGAACTGAGCTTACGGATATATTTCTTACCTGGACATCCAGATTTATATTTAGTATATATAAAGAAACAATGTCTGATTAGGGCTAGCTGTGTAGATTTTGTCTATATTGTTTGTTGTGTGATGACTTGATTCCAACTTCCCTTCTCTGTTAATTGTTCCCGTGTTAGTCCGCATATTCCAAGTTAGTCCATTCCCCTTCACCTGGAACTAATAACACTCTACTGTAGTTCATGAAATAGTAACATATATAAATGGCACCTGTACGTGGGGATCGAAATCAGGACCTTTGTCTTAGTGCGCAACTGTAAGAGCTCCGAGCTATCCAAGATTGTCGTACAGCCGGGCTCTTATGGCTTATTATTATTAAGGGCAGAATATAATAGAGGTGTGTGATCGTCCCGAAACGTTGTATTGGAGTCGTGCATGTTATTGGGTGTACATGTTGTTACTGACATACGAGCATGTCGCTTGTAGGGTTGTTACTGACTTACGAGCATGTCGCTTGTAGGGTTGGTACTTACTTACGAGCATGTCACTTGTATGGTTGTTACTTACGAGCATGTCGCTTGTAGGGTTGTTACTGATTTACGAGCATGTCGCTTGTAGTGTTGTTACTGATTTACGAGCATGTCGATTTACGAGCATGTCGCTTGTAGGGTTGTTACTGATTTACGAGCATGTCGCTTGTAGTGTTGTTACTGATTTACGAGCATGTCACTTGTATGGTTGTTACTTACGAGCATGTCGCTTGTAGGGTTGTTACTGATTTAAGAGCATGTCGCTTGTAGTGTTGTTACTGATTTACGAGTATTTCGCTTGTAGGGTTGTTACTGATTTACGAGCATGTCGCTTGTAGGGTTGTTACTGACTTACGAGTATGTCGCTTGTAGTGTTGTTACTGATTTACGAGCATGTAGCTTGTAGGGTTGGTACTTACTTACGAGCATGTAGCTTGTAGGGTATTTGAACACGCATAAAAATATGTACATTTCCAGTGATGCTAAAGGAGCTACATGGAGTTTTTAGTAGTTAAATAATGAACAAATATGTTTATCATAATTTTCAAATAAGAAGATAAATATTGGTTCCAACCCGTACACGTTGTAATTACTCTAATGAGGTAAGGATGAGGAACGTCGAATTGAATAAAAATGTACCCTCATCTGCGTGGAGAGAGGATGTGTGAAACCATTTAAGAGAAAAACATCTTAGGTATAGCCGGCTAGGATTTGAACCCCAACATCGCCGTCTCCGACAGACCAGAACAGCTGAGCCTGACATTTAATCTACACGCACACCAAAGCGGATTAAAACGGTTGCTTTTGGGGGTATTTACCATTCACGTGGATCCGAACCAAGGACTCTATATTCATTGCTACTCCTGCAGTTGGAGTGGTGAAAAGAAGCGCCTCTTAAATTACTTATCTCTCAACAAGTTTATTTAAAATAATGTGGTATTCTAATATCCGAGTGAAAACAACTGCGCCTGGTGGTTTTCTTATCGCGGTGCTCCCATATAAGGCGGATAGCGTGTAGAGGTAGGAACAGACTGCGCTTTCTGCCCTCCATATGCTTCTAAACTTTTTACGACATGACGGCCATTTTGCCCCTTCCGCCCTCCCCGCTCACAAATTTACTACCAGGCATGGCTTTAAAAACACACATAAAAACCTTCTAGCACCCCCTCCCACCCCAACAGCAAAACTCTTCCACCCGGAGTATAAGATACCACCCTAAAAGAAAAGAAATAATTGGTTTCAAACTCATAAACTAGAGGACAGTAAAGAATGGAAACTGTCAAATAACAATTTAACATTTTTGACACAAATTGTTTTCAAATGTTAAGTGTAATAGTTTCCATGACAATGGACTCAACAGACTTTTTTTTTGGTGTGGAATAAAAAAAACTACAGGTAGGTTGTGTCTTGAAGTGAAATATGAACTTGAAATATTAAATTGAAGCTGTACGTATCTCTTTCTACAGACGGTTTTATGCCCCCTGGCTTTTAAAAGGAAGTTAACCTGTGGTTTGTACAGTGCACCGTTTATTTGCTGCGGCTCACCGCCACCCGATTTAACCACCGCCTCTTTGAAAAGGTACGTAATGGATTTGCATCTTCTTGACGTAACCAGTGTTCCACTAATAGCCACTTTATTAACATTTCTTACACAAGGCTGCCACTATTTTCTTAACACATAATTCCTTGCGTTTTTAGGATTTTCAGAATAAATTACCAATTATTTAAACACTTTCGAGCAGAGATGGGCCAACTTTTCTCCCCAAGGGCCGCATGGACATCTGTTAGGTCTCTAGTGGGCCGTATGTGACAAAAATCTAAATTTACTAAACAATCAAATTTGTTTTCGCAAACAAAAACAAACAAACATATATTAGTCATATTACTTTGAAACTCAAAGAAAGTAGCAAATAAAATTTAATATGTCATAGCAAATATATTTAAACAGGCCTATGTCATGATTCATGTATCTTCTGAGCTTTCCTAAATGTTGTTTAGTAACTACTCAAACTGTTGGTATGTTTGCAACTGTCCAACATCCTTCAGGTCACACGAATTGAAGACGCGGGCCCCATGCGGCCAAAACATTATCATTGGTGAAACGTTTGTTTACTATACAGCGTTGAACTAATAGCAGGGGACTGGATGTTGTGCTGTCCTAGTCTCGAGTTAGAGTCATATGTAAGAGAGTAGTAGGGAGAAATGAAACATAGTTTTTGGTAAAGTTGACTATCATGACGTCAAAGGGTGATTTGACCTTGATTAGGAAACGTATGCCTTTGTTACGCGACGCGGTATTTCATGGAGAAGAATAGTGGGTGGCGGGGAAACGAGACAACTTTGAATAACCAAGATTATTTCTTCAGTTCACATTTTCTTCTACACAAAGGCGTACTATTTAAATTTATCCCCCTTAATGTTCCATATTTACTACTATTCTATCATTGTTTCAGTGTTTTTGTGAAATTATCTGTTTTTCCAGGAATGTGGCAACACTGTTCAATCAAATGTCACAGCTGTAGATCACATGACGTGACGTATGACAAAATGAGTATAGTTTTGGTAGGTTTTATAACTATCATATAAAGATCTTCCAGCCAGAATATTTCTTTAGTTAATGTTTTGCAGTATTTACATTAGTAACTGAACGAAATTAGCTTCCGTACACTGGTTACTGTTTTGAGGTGTAATCGCTAGTTACTGCCTTTAAATAGTTTTTTTTGTTAATTTATTTGAGCTATTTAACGTACACTCTCTGAACCGACTGATTACATCAGCACATGCAAATTTCTATGAGCTAGAGCAAACGGGCCTACCAAGTTTGGAGGTGAATGTATTTTCATATACCTTACAGGAATCATTTACATGCCAAAAATGATATATGGGAACGATGTCTTTACTTCCCCTCCGAAGGAAGTTGTGCTACAGTTTTTTAACGCTCAATAAAAATCCGCTGAACCCCGGACCCACGAACATCAGATCCTGAGGCGAGCACTTTACCCCAAGACCACTGAAGTCAACATGAAATAGTTCATCCAGTTCCTGTGTTCGAATAATTTGGCTACTAATTATTACTGTGGTTGTTACTTCATTGAAGCTATTAGTTACTGTATCGGATGACCTGGCGGTCTAGGGGTAAGGTGTCAGACTTCTATGCTGGCGGCCGGGGTTCAATCCTCTGTCCCAGCAAAGACTTATCTGATTACCAAACCCTTCCTTCACCTCTGACAAGACATCTTGTGAATGTGGGGAATGCCAGGTCTCCACCGTGGATTTGGATTCCACGTTAAACTGTAGGTCCTCCATTTCATATCACAATCACCCTACCAGTACACATTAGCGTAAGTGCGTATAACTCGAACGGGTAGTAAGACGCGGTGCTAATAATAATAATAATAATAATAGTTACTGTATCGAAGCTGTTACACTCTAAAAAGACTATTATAATCAGCCATCCAATTCATTTTGAAATAATGGGTACGTATGCAGGATCGAACATTTAACCATCCCAATCGAAAGACGAGCTTCTCTGACAAACAGATCCTATTTTAAAACATGTCCATTTGTGAAACATATCCAAGCTCGTGGGAAGATGCATATTGAACAAAAGTATATTTCCTCTCGTGCAACAGACTAACAATCACAACTCGATATCAAATGTGAATGACAGTTGGCCCGGAAGTGAGGAGACCGAACACTGCCTTCTGGGATGACAGCAAATCAATAATGGATGGTGAACATTTCAATACTTTCAACTAGATCATTCTGTTCTCATTTTTATAGATTTGGAGTTTGAAGTCGCGAGTGAACAGTTCTCTCGGGTTTTATGTTTTGTGTAGAATAATTCATAAAACATGGGCGTGCGTATGGGATGTGTCGGATGTGTCCAAGGGTGAACGACCCCTAAGTCCACGTGTTCACCTATTCACGTTATTGACTCTGACAGGGGTTCTATTCCCGGCCGACATTAAAATATGTTCCTCCTCATTCAGTGTCCTGAGATTATTTGATCTGTGGCAGATAACGTGGACATATCCAGTTGGACGACAAAGCACAGCATTGAACACAAGCTTGAATCAATGTATTGTAACACGCGCCTTGCATGGGGTTGATAGCGTCTAAATATAGGCCTATCAGTAATCAACACTAGAAGCTGCAGGTCTGCCATTTCATAGATACATTCAATTACTGCTGGGGATATTTACAGAACAGGCTATGATTTCCTAGTCTCACATATAATATTGATAAGGTATGTATATATACGTACACACATACATATATACATACGTACACACATACATACATATATACACACATATGCATACTTTTATACATACATACATACACACATATATACATACGTACACACATACATACATATATACACACATATATACACACATACATATATACATACGTACACACATACATACATAAATACACACATATGCATACTTTTATACATACATACACACATATATACACACATATACATACATACGTACATACATACATGCATACATACATACATAAATACATATTATAAACACACACACATACATACAACCACACATATGCATACTTTTATACATACATACATACACACATATGCATATTTTTATACATACATACATACATACATATGGATACTTTTATACATACATACACACATACACACATACGTACATACATACACACATATATATATATATATACATACATTCATACATACATATATACACATATACATACGTACATGCATACACACATACATACGTACACACATACATACATATATACACACATATGCATACTTTTATACATACATACACACATATATACATACGTACACATACATACATATACACACATATGCATATTTTTATACATACATACAACCACACATATGCATACTTTTATTCATACATACACACATACGTACATACATACACATATATATATATACATACATTCATACATACATATATACACATATACATACGTACATGCATACACACATACATACGTACATACATACACACATATATACATATATATACACATACGTACATACATACACACATACATACATACGTTCTTACAGACATACTTACATACATACATATATACACATATATACATACATACATTCATACATACATACATACATACATACACAAATATACATATATATACATACATACATATATACATACATACGTACGTAAATACATGCATGCACGCATACATACATATATATACACACACATACATATATACATACACACATACATACGTACATACATACACACATACATACGTTCTTACATACATACATACATATATACATACATACACAAATATATATATATATATACATAAATACGTACATACATACATATATACATACATACATATACAAACACATACACACACATACACACACATACAGACACCTTGTGTCTAGAAATTAAACCCAAGCTATCCAAAATGGGGTGGAATTAAATAGCTATAATGTCGTGATTTATATTTGGTATTGTTTGACAGAACACATGTGTTCATATCCCAGGGCGGTGCAAGATTCATTATTCACAGACTTGTGTCTGCACGGTTTTACAGGTCTCTCAAGATGATTCAAACAAAACAGCCCAGCTCCAAGATTCAACCTGGGGGGTCTGGGAACAACCCCGTGTGGGACAGGACTTCAGGGTGGACCCCCAGCCCAGTGGCCACACGGCGTGGTAACCAGGGTAACACCACCGGGGGTAAGTCCTCAGGAGTGCTAGGTCCATGGTATGACACTTTTTAAGATTAATTGCTAGTAAAGCGCTCTTAAATTTAAAAAAAATTGAAAACAAACACGTAATTTTGATAATCAAATTAAACCATTTTTAAATATAAATTTTGACCAAATTTGAAAAGGCAATTTTTTTATATTCCATATAAAACAGTGGTGACGTTTTATATTCAACTATTCTTGTTTCTATCACGGCGCCTTACTAACCGTCCGGGTTGTACGCATACATACTAATGACTCCAATATGTTAAGTGTTAGATAGGTTGAATTAAGAAAAGATATACATGCATACATGCATGGAGACTAAGTGGAAAACTATTGACTAAAAACGACTCTAAGAACACTCGACAGAGACTAGTACCAGAATAATTCCGTCATTCACTCGTCTATTGAGAGGGCCTTAGCCATCACGACCACACTATTAGACTATAACATATGGACCATACACATTTTTATATAATGTCCAGAGAAGAAGGGACGAGCTGATACCTATTCTCCTCGTCTGGTGGAGTTGGAGTTCCTGCCGGAAACGGACATGACCACGGTCAACAAGTTGGTGAGAGACTTTCTCCAGCACATCCAGGAAAGGTGGAGAGTTCAGCCAGGTTAGTGTTAAACTCCATCAGTACATCCAGGTTAGAGTTTATATTCTCCAGTAGAACCAGAATAAGTGAAGTGTAAAACCAGGTTAGTGATAATATCCTCCAGTAGAACCAGAAGAAAAAATGTGTCAAGCAAGGTTAGTGTTATATCCTCCAGTATAACCACGAGAAAAAAGTGTCCTTTAAGGTTAGAGATAATATTCTCCAATATAACCAGGAGGTGTCCTGCCAGGTTAGTGTTATATCCTGCAGTATAACCGGGCGTTACCACCCACTCCACTACCTCTTATCTACGGCCACACTAGACTAAAAGGAAAGTGGGGGTAAGCTACAAAAATTATAAAGTAGAAAGACATTAGCAGCAATTTGGTAACAATATGAAAGTTCCAACAACACAATGTCAGTTTCACAACAACCTAAGGTGTTCACTATCCGAACAAATTACTTTATAACTATCTAGTCAGATAATTATTGATTACAAAAATAAAAAAAGCCTAATGGGCATCTTTGAAATTGATACAAAAGTTGTCTGCTACGCTACATTGAATACAGACATAAAAAGAAAAAGGGGAGTTAAATTTGATATCGTACGGATATTTTGAGGAACACAAGAGTTTGGCTTACAGATAATAGGTCAAATTCCCGCGGGAATATTAAATGTTGACACAACTACGGACGTTAACAAGATCCCTACTTATTAATTAAAATTAAATATCATTCAAAAGAAGTCTAAATAATCTAAAATAAAATTCAATTAAATAATTTGGAAAATATTCAAAGTCAAAATAAATCTATCAGCAAAATTTTAAGTTACTTTACCAAACAATTCAAAATAAGAAAACATCGTCAAAAAGATGAGTTTACATTTAACAGCTATATTCAGACAATTCAAATAAAATACTTCTAGCAAAAATTAGTTCAAAAATATGGCAATCTGATATATTCAGTGACTTCACTGATACTAGCGCCTTATTGGTGGCAAAAAGAATTAGGTGTCTCATTACAAAATTTAGTATTACAAACAATTTTAATTTTAGCAAATAGTTTACGTTGCCTATTCAGGTTTATTCCAATAATTACGTTACTTTAATTTCAAATTTGAACAAGCCATAGTTATAGTCTATTGAAATAATATCGATGAAATAAATATATAGAAAATACGAAAACATCCTGAAAATGTCCAAGTCCAGGACCAGATTTATCCTGATGGCGTCTAATATAATAGTCTAGGACCAGACTAATTCTGACGTCATCTAATTTAATAGTCTAGGACATAACTTCTCCTGAAGGCGTCCAGTTTAATAGTCTAAGACATGACTTCTCCTAAAGGCGTCCAATTTAATATTAGATTCGTCTACAGAATCAACGGGTTTAAATAGTGTTTCTAGTCACCTGGGTTTGAAAAGGGGGGGGGGGCCTCAATATACGTTGGTGACGTCCCATCGGCCACTTCGATGGATGAAAATCAGTAAGTACACCATCGATCAAGCTTGGATTGGCTGGCCTCTCTTCATCACGTCCTCCAGTGTTGAAAAAAGATCCCTTTGACCAGACATACGTCGGTGACGTCCCATATCACGCGCTGTCCAGGTGGAAGACTCCGTCTTGCTCCCGAGGGTGAAGGTAAGTCGTAATTCCGGTATTGTTGTGAGCGTTATTCCTGAGTCCCATCGGAATCACTTGGCACATCAGATGCCGCTACACCAAGGCTCGTTCGTCCCACTCTTCGATTTAGGACGTGGCGAGTATAGTCCAGTCTTGAAGGTTGTTCTAGCCAGAAGATACAAAGAAAGGGTAAGTACATGGACATTTTAGTGATTACAGGGAGTTTATTCTTGTTTGATATTGCTTAGTATTGTAGACGGATTCTACATTGGACTACAATAGAGAAACTTACAATTGCAAGAAGTTTATTAATATTGCGGTTTCATACGGAGTGGGTAGTATGAATTGAAGATTAGTATGGGGGGTGGTATGATGTGAAGATAGTATGTGGGTGGTATGATGTAATATCACCAAATGTTACACAGGAGAAAAGAGGTGTCCTGCCAGGTTAGTGTTTATATCATCCAATTTAACCAGCAGAAAAGAGGTGTCTTCCCAGGTTAGTGTTTATATCCTCCAGTAGAACCAGGATGGAAAAGGTGTCGAGCGAATATGGTGTTTAAATCCTCCAGTACAACAAAGAGCGAAGATGTGTCATGCTAGGTTAGTGTTTATATCCTCCAGTGCAACCAGGATAAATGATGTGTCCTGCCAGGTTAGAGTTTATATCCTCCAATATAACCAGTGCACCAATTTGTCTTTTGGTACCATATTAAGGTGAATTTATAATGGGGCTACAAGGGAATTATTTTAACATGAGAGATAAAATAATTAGAATAACAATAATAGATTTATTATAACAGAAAAATAAATGGTATGTTTGATTAAAATAGATATACAAGAACATAATTTAGAAGTCCCGAAATAATACTGTCTTGTTGCGACATGGGCAAACAATAGTTATAGGCGGCAAGAACAAAAGCAGTAGGTTTGAAGAGCAATGTTCAATAACAAAACAGCTGGACTGACGCCAGGCTACGGTCAGGTGATTCTAAAAGAAAACAGTGAGGTAGTTATAAACAAAAATTAACTGGAAATCATATACATATAGTATTATTAACACGTTTATAATTTAAGCCAGCTTGCTTGATTGGGACTTAAGAAAACTACTTAAGAGACATATTATAATGAATAGCAATAGGAAGTTTTGTTGATTACATTTGTAGATGACTAACATACAGGTGTCTAATGGTACTGCCAGAGCATTCAATAGTACATGTATTTAGTGACCCACTCACTGGGGTACAACACTAATTTTTTCATACAATACTAATACTCAGCCAATAGGTGCCAAAAACGGGTAAAGAGAAAAAAGGTATTATCTGCGCGGACCCCATATGGAAACAAGCGGAGTCCCGCGTTTTACCCATACGAGCTAATACCACATGCGAAGCGTGGCAACAAGACTGATTCAACACATTGGCCACATTGACCCACTTAGGTCTTAGAAAAAGGATAAACAAGCTGGCTGTAGCCATAAAGACAAGTGTGTAGTCTTAAGGACTCAAAAGGGAAATAGCGTGCTCATAGAGAATGGCAACCATTTGGACCAAAGCTATATCATATAGATGTAGAAAAAACATAGTCTCTTGGACCAATATAACAAGTCTGAAGTACTTAAGCAACATTAGAGTTACTGCGACTACACCAACAGAGTCGGAATAACACAAAACCAAAATCTAATAACTTTGACTGAAACAAGAAATCGAAATAAACATAATAGTCGCCTCAACTGTACTAAGTCTGAAGGACACAATTCTGACAAACAAAAAGTCAGAAGGACTTAATAAACATTTTCTAGTCTTTAAACTAGACCCATAAGTCAGATGGACTTCTTAACGTCGCCTCTATACTTAGGAAATCGAAGAGGATTCTCCTTGGTGGTGCGGCGGTGAAACCACGTCTAATACTCCATGGACACCGGTTCCTTCGTAGAGTAAGGTAGCAGAGGTTCCTTCTTCGACGATTTGATGTGATAAAATACCATGACGTGAATCTGAGAATCAACTATTTTACACCCTTTCTCTGACTAGAACGGAACAAAAAAAAGAAATAGGAAATTCGTAAAAACACAGATGGTGATAGGAGGGACTGGAGCTTGAGGATTCAGGTAAAGGGGAGGTTCGAAGACACGCCGCCACAACAGTGGCGCTCGAGGGTCGTGGAAGCGAGCCTTACTTAGTTGAGCTCTTTTTCATGTCAGGTGATGTAGCGATCGGATGTGTTTGGAAACACTCTGTCGCCATACTTGTTGAATATTTTGCTAGAAGGCATGTTGGCAGTATTTGATTCCATCCAATCACGGTGAGTAAGTCTTAAAGCAAATTATTCCTGAATATATCAGTTTTAATTATCTTATTTGGATTTCACTATTATAAGTTTAGTATTTTTATGCATATTTGTATTATCCTTTGTCGTATTTTCTATTGGAAGCATATTGATCATTTCTGAGTCCATCCAGTCGCTAAAAGTAGGTTTTGAAGAATATTATTATTAAATATCTCAAATCTAATTATCTTCTTTGGATTTTGCCAATATAATTATTATAATTTCGTATTTTTAAGTAGCCTAATTGTGTAGGTGTTAACTTTACATGATTGACACACTACACCAGGAAAAAAGAGGTGTCCTCCCACGCTAGTGTTTATATCCTCCAGTATAACCAGGAGAAAAGAGGTGTCCTGCCACGTTAGTGTTTATATCCTACAGTATAATCAGGAGAAAACAGGTGTCCTGCCACGTTAGTGTTTATATCCTATAGTATTACCAGGAGGCAAGATGTGTCCTGCCATCTTAGTGATTATATCCTCTATTATAACCAGAAGAAAAAAGGTGTCCTGCCAGGTTAGTGTTTATATCCTCCTGTATAACCATGAGAGGTGAGTTGTCCAGTGATGTTAAAATCTTTTATTCTCCAGTACATCCTGGATTAGTTTCCTTTTTGCTCATTTTAGCGATGACCTACTTCACTACATCCAAAATGTGAGTTGGTTAAGCTCATTGTTGACCTCATGGCGTCACCAAAGGTAAAACGATGCCTACGCAGCTCATTTATTTTAACTTACGAAGTTAATTTTTATGCTAGTTAAAGTTTCTTGGTCTCTTGATAAAAGTCTGTAAAATATTTTGATAAACAAAGCCTCACGGAGAATTAATCCCAAGTTATTGTGTTCCAGTCCCACCACACCCCTTCAAAGTGACTCACAGGAGCCAGTACGGCATCAAGCACGAAACGCCCCCGGGAGAATGGCACAGGAACAGGAGACGAGCTTTCCTGGAGTCCGAGACGTGTGGACATTTCAGCCCTTTCTGGCTACCGTACAGGGAGATAGGAGGAGTTGTGTTCGACCTGAGGAAACTTGTGCTAGACAACCTTGTGCCTGCACTGCTGCTGATGGACAACCAGTCTCAGGTACAACACGTCTCTCTTCCTTTGTTGCTGGACAACCAATCTCAGGTACAACATGTCTCTCTTCCTTTATTGCTGGACAACCAGTCTCTGGTACAACATGTCTCTCTTCCTTTGTTGCTGGACAACCAGTCTCAGGTACAACATGTCTC
>CABFOV010011204.1:0-14145 GCA_902141375.1 Timema poppense
AAGATGGACGTGCGGAAGTCGTCAGCTTATAAACATGTGATTATATAAGATCACAGCCATCAGACAACGCAGCCATATGCGACTCGGTAGGTATATAATCACATGTTTATAAGCTGACGACTTCCGCACGTCCATCTTAGACTCTGCCTTAAACTATGAGTGAAGAATGACCATGGGCACGGGACGAATCTTGGATAGCTCAGTGGTGAGAGCGTTGGCGTACTAAGCTGCAGGTCCCGGGTTCAATTCCCGTGTCCAGGTGTCATTTTTAAATTTTCAGAATATGATATTATTACTCATCCTGATTTGCGTTCTTAGCAAACTAATGTCTGGTTTGAAACTGGTTCTATTTTAAATTCATATTTCCTTGTTTAGTCACCGATAAAGATATGACTATGGATACAATCACTGAAATCTTCTGATTAACAAATGAAGGAACAGGGGGGAAAAAACGTGGAAGTAAAACTACAGACATTTTATAGAATAACGACACGTATAACTCAAATCACATATGAACCCCGGCAAATACATATATTTTTAATTAATTAGAATGTGGCAGAACTCACTTCGGTGGTCGCATGATCTGAGGTAGGTTTCGCAAATTCATAGCCCGTGGGCACAGACACGTAATAAACAGAGACTCAACCTTACGGGGGTTTCGATGCGCTCCTTTCGCCAGTTTGAGTCCTTCAACACTGGGCTGCGCTAGTGTCGCTGCCGGGTGATGATAGGACTAACCGCAGCGATCCTAGTGGTGAAGGACTCAAACTGGCAAAAGGTCGCGCAATCATTTTAATCTGAAGGTTGAGTATCTAGGTATAATATTTGTCTGTGCCCGTGGGCCACATCCGGTCCTCTTGTCTTCAATACTTTTGGAATACTATCCAGTCTGCAGTCATAATAAGCACAAAAATAAAAGTTTGTTTTTTAGTGTACACATAGTTTTGAATGACAAATAAACACTTAGAATTATTTAAAACGGTGTCTTATTTCTTCTTATCGCTTTAAATAATTGATTGTTGGAACGTTTATTTTACAAAATTTAATAAATACCGCTTTGAGTATATCGCTAACCCTAATACATATCTGAGAAAATATAACTGTTTAAACATTATTGACACACTTTAACTATTTCAAGTCCGACGCCTTAGCCCGGTCAGTAGCGTGTCTGTCTACTAAGCTACGTAAGAGTCCCGGGTTCTACTCCTAGCGTGGAAAAAAAAATATTGGTGAAATGTGGGTTCACTCTTTCCCATTGATGAATTAACTGTTGGGGACTGGATGTTGTGTTTGCTATAGATTTTAGTTAGCTTGTAAGCTGTGTTCTGATATAATCAGTCGGCTTAGAAAGTGCATGTTAAATACTTCAAATATATTTTAAAAATTTAAAAAGTTTTAAATAGCCAGCCGGCTCTTCTAGTCTAGATTGTCTGTGTCGGGGAGGTCTGGGTTCGAATACCAGCAGGATGTACAAAGGCTGGTTTTTCCTAATTGTTTTCCCACACTCCCTCCACTCAAAGCCTGTCACGTTTTCTCTACAGTTTTATCTTTCTCGTCCCTTATACAATAGCGTAATTAAAATGTGCATAATACGGACGGGTAGTAAGACGCAACGCCAAATCAAAGGTATGGAATATATTTAAACAAATTCTATAGTTTGTGGCCCGCAACACTCCCCGGGTTTGTAAAGGCGGCCCTCCGACTAATTTGAGTTTGTATTATTATTATTATTATTATTATTTAGCACCGTGTCTTACTACCCGTTCGGGTTATACGCTTTAAGTACTAATTACGCTAATGGATTGGGAATTGGGAAGGTTGAATTAGAGGAAGTGAACCCGCATTTGCGTGGAGGGAGGGTGGAAAAACATTTAGGAAAACCCACCCCAGTTCACCCGACCTAGATTCGAACCTCGATCTCCCCCGTCCTCGGCGATCGAGCTCAACACGGCTAGCGCGTTAGCCAACTACGCCACAGAGGCGGGTTTGAGTTTGATAGATCACTGGTCTGTTTGAGGCGTCATTTTCGCTATAGACGGGATTTCCGATGACGGGAAGATCGGGTTTCGAATCCCGATAGGGTGTATTGAGGGTGATTTTCCACTCTTTTCTCCACGCAAGGGCAGGTGCGTTTCTTCTAAGTTCAACCTACCTTTTAAAACTAATTAGCGTAATTAGTACGTATGCGTATATTAGCCCAGCGGGCTGTGAGACATGGCGACGAAAAAACCAACTATGGTAGAAATCAGCACTTACTTTCTCAGGTCACAGCCAGGCGTGGTAACCCCTCATCCAATCCTGGTCATGTTGTAAGGTTGTTTTTTTAAGCACCGCATCTTACTACCCGTTCAGATTATACGCTTTATGTACAAAACACTAATGTGCTAGGGATTTTAAAAAGGTTCAATTTAGAGAAAGTGCACCCTCATTTGCGTGGAGGGAGAGTGGAAAACCACCTGACCGAGATTCGAACCTCACTCTCCTCGGTCTGGTCTATTGCGAGACTAGCACCTTAGACCATGCGGTCACCGAAGCGGGTTGTTGTAATATTGATGTTGTATGTTGGTCCAGTTTTGTCAATGGTGATGTTGGCCAGGAAGTTGACCACTCCCGTCTACATAGCTTCTTACTACGGCGTCATTATTGTGGCCTATCACGTGAGTACCTTTTTGGGGGTGTCCTTAAATTATTTAAGGGCTTTAGTTTGTTTTTAAAATTATTTTTTAAGCCCCCTTGGTCCCCCACGTAAGGGAATCGTAAGATTTTGTTTACATCTCCTCTCCCCTTCTGTAATTATTTACGATTCGGTAAATTAGATTACTTCAATCGTTTAGTTATTTTTAGACATTTAAGGCTTGGCAATAAACCGAATGACATGTAATTTTAGAACACTTAGCTACTATTATTAAAACAAAAAGTCTGGACCTGTCTTAGTTTCTCTGTCTGCAGAGGAAGAAACTTTTCCTCCAGGATCTGTCTTAGTTTCTCTGTCTGCAGAGGAAGAAACCTTTCCTCCAGGATCTGTCTTAGTTTCTCTGTCTGCAGAGGAAGAAACATTTTCTTCCTGGATATGTCTTAGTGTTTCTGTCTGCAGAGGAAGAAACCTTTCCTCCAGGATCTGTCTTAGTTTCTTTGTCTGCAGAGAAAAAAACCTTCCCTCCAGGATCTGTCTTAGTTTCTTTGTCAGCAGAGGAAGAAACCTTCCCTCCTGGATATGTCTTAGTTTCTTTGTCAGCAGAGGAAGAAACCTTCCCTCCTGGATATGTCTTAGTTTCTTTGTCTGTAGAGGAAGAAACCTTTCATCCTGGATATGTCTTAGTTTCTCTGTCTGCAGAGGAAGAAACCTTTCCTCCAGGACCTGTCTTAGTTTCTCTGTCTGCAGAGGAAGAAAGAAACCTTTCCTCCAGGATCTGTCTTAGTTTCTATGTCTGCAGAGGAAGAAACCTTTCCTCCAGGATCTGTCTTAGTTTCTCTGTGTGCAGAGGAAGAAACCTTCCCTCCTGGATATGTCTTAGTTTCTCTGTCTGCAGAGGAAGAAACCTTCCCTCCTGGATCTGTCTTAGTTTCTATGTCTGCAGAGGAAGAAACCTTCCCTCCTGGATCTGTCTTAGTTTCTCTGTCTGCAGAGGACGAGACCTTTCCTCCTGACTCCTTGGATCTGGCTGAGTCTCGTCAAGAATCTGGTCGCGAACCCGGTCAGTCTGCTGGTCGGCACGTTTGTCTGCCTCCCCTACAGATTTCCCCTCGCCTGTGTGGAGTTCCTCTGCATCAAGATCCTGGAGATAGGTAGGGACGCAACCTGCCCGACACCTGGTGATGACGTAGTCCGGCGCAGCACAGGAATATGTGCGGTGCGGTCCGCAGACATTCTGACGACCCGACATACAATGCAGACAGATATATATATATATATAGGCCTAGTAGAAATAATACACAATTTGAAAATTTTAAACTATTTCGGAAAAAATTATCAAGTGAGGTCGATGTACGAAATCTTTACTTTTTTTTTTTAAGAAATTGATTCATAAAAATGGTCTAATTGTGCAATATTTGGTAGAACTTACAAGTGTGAATAAGTGGTTTTTTTTGGACTTATTAAAAAATAACTCCATAATATCAGCCCGGGATTGAGCCGTTATGACCTGCGGCGGCCGTCTGTTGGTGAAGCTAGTCCCAACCTATGCAGATATAAGGTGTCGTGTGTTTATAAAAAAAAACCACTCCAGCCATTAATCTTAGTTTTCTAGACTGGGACTGCTACTTTATTTCATTCGAGTAACTCCTGGTTTCTCCTCATGGGACTGGGTTTGACCCCGTCCCAGATCCACATGTGCCCACCCTCCCCAATTTTATATATGCGGTCCTTATACCCAAACCAGTTAGATACACCTGGTTTAGATTATTTTCACTCGTACAAGGATTTGAACCCTTGGCTCTAGATTCACGCATCGACCGCTCGGCAACCTTTTTGAGCCTCAATCGACCTAAAGCCTTTGTCAAAGGTCCCGAAATCACCCTTTGTTAAAAAAAACTCTACTTTTGATTCTTTTTATGTCCATACATCTTCTATTTATTCCTTATTTTCAATATTTACAATATTTAGTCTCCAACATCATAGAAATAAATAAACAAATAATAAACAAATATACATTCCATTTACCCTAAAAGGTATAAGACTTACCTTGATGAATTACACTATTGATCTATCTTATGATCTGTACCATAGTGTAATAAGGCAAGGTAAGCTTTCCTTTTAATGACGATGTAGTTTTCTTACGTGATAGACTAAAAATGGCTGCTAGCTCGACCGGTCGGTCGTGATCGATCTGATACCGACCCTTGAACTAAACAATCCAGGTTCTCATCCAAGTCAGGGTGCCGTTTAACAAACCCAATCACCAGTGTGGATTAAAACAAGGTCTTATTACTGTCATATTTACACTGATTGGGTAGGGATGAGCAAAGGTATAATTTTATATTATTATTATTAGCACCGCGTCTTACTACCCGTTCGGGTTATACGCACTTACACTAATGTGTAATGGTAGGGTGATTGTGAGATGAAATGGAGGACCTACAGTTTAACGTGGAATCCGAACCACGGTGGAGGCCTGGCATTCCTCACATTCACAAGATGTCTTGTCAGAGGTGAAGGAAGTGTTTGGTAATCAGATAAATCTGTGCCGGGACCGAGGATTGAACCCCGGTCGCCAGTACAGAATTTAATTTAATAAAAAGTGTGCCCGGATTTGTGTGAAAGAAGAGTGGGAAATCATCAGTTTAGGAAATAAAGTATCTGAATACATCCGGTACAGGATGACCTCCATGTCACCGGTAAGTTCTTTATTAGATGTACCTGCAATTTAGTTCATGTGTCCACAGATGCAAGTATATCCATCTATCTAACATCAACAGGCACAACATCCAGTTCCCCACTCGTTGACCTATCGTTGTGGAACAAAATGAAGAACCCGTAATTTAACCACTATTACATATTTCTACCATGCTGGGAATCGAACTGGATACACTTATATAGCTAATCAGACGCACAACTGTCTGAGCCTAGGTATACAGACGTGTGTATTTCACATGACATGTAGCGACTGGGACACGGTTACATACATGTTGGTTGCTTGTACATTCCCGCAGCGTTCTCGATGTACATGTGGCAGAGTGTACTGGAGTTGCAGCACGAGTTGGCACTTGAGGAAGACACGCCCCCCTTCACCGCCGGCGGCCCCGACGACCACGAACGTGCTGAACTCCTCGACTTGCGCAGGCGCAGGGGCCGTTCCCTCGCGGACGAGGTCGAGAATCGGCACCGCTACCTTGACGTAAGCCACATCAGCCGGTCGTGGACGGACGACGACGAACTCGCCTTCGGGCCCCAGCCGAAGACGACCGAGGTGACCCGAACCCGTTCGTTGGACTCGTTACTCGTCAGGCTCCACTCCGACTGGGACATGATCGACAGCCTGATCGGGCGCAGACGTGGCCAGGAGTTCGGAGGACCTTACTACAACCTCAAGGAGAAGGCCATGAGGTTTCTGAGGTTGACGACCTCTGATGTTGAGAGAGCGCGGAGCAGGGTAAAGAACAGGACTCCCCCACCCGTCAGGAAGAGGCCTAGTGGAACAAAGGATCCGCCACCCTCGACGCTGATCGTCACGACGCCACGTACCAGGGACTTCGCCGCCCAGGTCAGCACCGTCAGCAAGAAGTGGTTGGACAGGCAGGTGGAGTCTGTGACCGTCGGCCAGGAGCGCCGACATGCGGGGGTTTAAGGAACCGTCAGGAGTACACGTGACTTTGGGCAGAATGTCGTCAGGGTTACCAAATTAAGCAATCACGTCTTGGTGTGTCCCGACCATTGTTGTTAGTGTAGCCTATAAAATATCTTTCTGATCTAGAGATAACTATATTATTAATGTTAATGTAAAATAAATTGTATAGTTTCATTTGATCGAAGATTTCAATCTGTTAAATTAATTAATCTAACACTCTAGTTTCGATATAAATCAACTCGACTTCTTTTAAATGTTGAGTCAAGGGTTTGTCAAATGTATTGAAAAATAAATGTTTGCTTAAGTAAATACTTGCCATTTTTCCCTATATTTTTTTGTTAAATTAGCTCTCCACCTGACCCCAAATATTTTTGAACCACATACTTATAACAACTAGACTGCGCATCGAATATACGATATACAAGTACGGCTACCTGCAAAACACTGTACTCAAATGACGTCACATTATCATTTGTTTGAGTCCAGTACAAAGACAGTGGCTACCCATGCGCTGTCAAATAGTAACAAGTTGGCTCAGGAGTAGTATCAAACCCTCTTCGATGACCGAAAGGTCTAAGGCGTCACTCTCGCAATAGACTGGATGGGGAGAGATTAGGATTCGAATCCCTGTTGGGTGTATCGAGGATTTTTTTTTTTACTAAATAGTTTATCACTTTCTTCATCCCCCACGCAAGTGCGGGTACATTTCCTCTAGACTAAACCTTTATCAGCCTTGGCACATTGGAGTAATTAGTACACATGTGCATAGCCCGAACGTGTGACAAAAGAATAAATAACATCAATTGACGTCACGGGCACATAGAGCTGTTGCTAGCTCAGTAGGAGTGGCTACACCCCGATTTTGATAGGAAGCCAGTTTTGGAAGGCCTTATTTCGTACACGAGTCCTACTTTATAATAGTATTCTGATAGGATAAAAGGCCTTCCAGAACAGACACTCTACCAAAATTGTGGTATATCTATACGCTTGTCGTCTGTTAATTCTGCGCATGCGTGGGGATTCAAGTGATGTCACATCTACAAATAAATGTTAGACGCTACCAGTGAATGGACAGTGTCTAGGCGTTAGTAGTCTAGCGGTAATAAATATATTCCTTTAAAACCATTTCCGCATCATTGTTAACCATGTTTCAATGGCGCTTCCATCTTCTTTACAACTTCACAGCGGCCAATCTGTCGGAATTTTTTTTTCTTAATTTGCCTAGTTAATAGATTCATTGCTTCTATACATAGGGTACGCAATTTTCTAGGACTCATAGGACTAGTTGTTAACGTCAATTAATTTAGACGCGAGTGATAGATGGCATTAAAGCTATTTTGTGGGTTTTGTTAACAATTTTTCTCAACAACATTTAGACAAGAACATTTGTGTTTTATTTTAAATAATGGGTTTAGTAACATTTACTTGATTTCACCTATTTGAACGTGTGGTTCATTAATTAAATAATGAGTTTTGTTTCGTATATTTGAATTAAATAGAGGCCTTAAGTCCTGGCTAAATAAATCTACTGCTACAAATGTATAATGTTCAGCATTATATTGTTTAGCCTACTATTTATATTTCTACCGATTCAAACTCCCACAAACTTTAAAATGTATATATTTAGAATCATCAACTTCATTATTTAAAAAAAATTACTTCATATTCTAAATGTCAATCAAGAAAAAGAAAATCCAAACTCTCGATGTGTATGTTCACCTTTCATTATTATTATTATTTTAAAATTATTGCATGTAGGTGGAGGGGGACGGGGTGAAATTGCAACAATGGACATTCAAATTTCCCGCTTCCATTTTATCGATCATTTTAATTCTGAGCGCTAACGCCGCAAGCATTCACCGTCTGGTTCTATTTGTTAACAATAGAATGGCGTTTCTATATGTGCATATAATGAGGATGGAAAAAAGAGAGGATGCTACAGGAAATCTTGGGAATAAAGTATGTAGGAAAAAGACGGAAAGGTAGGCCAAGAAAGAGATGGGAGGAGAAGATAATAGAAAGTGCGGGAGCGAGAGGAAAATATGGAATCAATTAAAGGAGGAAGACGGAGGAATTTTATTAAACTGACCCTGCCACAGGCTGGAAACAGTTGGTGATATTGATATTATGGTTAGGTTAGGTTAGGTTAGGTTAGGTTAGGTTGGGATGCAAACACACTAAAACTCGAAATAAAGAAGTGTCGTTCGTGAACGAACCAATAAGCGGTGTTGCCATATAGTTTTCAGAGACTACAGACAGTGACGCACATTCTATTGTGAGCGCTTCTGATATACTCCAAAGCAGGTACACGTGACCTCCTGTGCGCTTTCAGTGCGTGGGACTGGTTCTTATCTCACTGGGAAGACCACGTACAGTAAGTTTCTAAATTATGAATCCAATTTTATGAGAGCTTATGATAAATACCATATTAATAACAATAATATTACAGAAAATAACAATTTATTAATAAGTTATAAAATATTTTCATGTGTACGACCAAATAGTTTTGGATTAAAAGCATAGTTTCACGGAAGAAAGTTTGCTATAGTTATAATGCTATGCTATAAAATAACATTATTTTTTAAACTTAATTCTCTTTTTTAAATTATTGAAATATTTACCTGGACATATCAACAAATGAAAAGCAATAACTAAACTTGAAATCCATAAAAACCAAAATTATTATTCAATTCATACAAATTATTTAAATTGTTTTTTAAGATTAGAAAACATTTTCTCGGTATTTCCCATTTTATTAGGGTCACCTCCCTAATCTAACTTCCCCTACCCTAAGGAGTAGGGGTGGTAATTTTCAAAAGTCCTCTTATGGACCATTTTATGAATGATCTTGGTCGGCGATGTTTAAGAATGTTACTCGGGATGTCCAGCCCTAAGGTATGAGCATCTTTTGTTGAAATACCGGATAGAGACGTTAAATGGGGCACTGGGCAAGGTAAGAGGGGAGCTTCCTATGATTAGAAGGTGCCGAGTGTGGGTGACCCATTTCGTACAGCTGTGGACAGACGCGCTATGAGCCTCCTGATGGACGAAATGGCTGCCATCACAGATCTTTCCAAAATAATTTTATCTAACAGAAACCTTAATTTGTGGTAATTAAATTTTTAGGATAAAATGTCGGTATATAGAATATCTATTTTTGGTTAAAGTGAACGAAATAACTTAAAATTCATAAATACGAAAAAGCAAACAAACCAAATAAAGGGGGTTTAAACATATAACACAAGACCCTATTTTTTTTATAAGAACCCCACGATCGACTACCAACATTGATTGAAAGTCACTAACATTTGACATTCTAGAAATATATATATTATTTGATTTATTAAGTATAAAGTTTATATTAAAATATATTAAAAGCTTTGAATATTATATTTCCTTTTGCATTACTTTATAACTTATTTTTACATCATTAATGAAAGGACCAGTGATGCCTGTGCTAGGGTGTGGTCTAACACAATAACAAAGAAGAAGGACATTTCTTGCCAGTAGTCTACTAAAACCTCTGTGGATATTAAATTTCTTTTGTTTTGGTAACACGTAGAAACGTTGTTTGTATTATTGTTTGTTTGTTTTTTGGGATAGAAGAAAAGTATATTTTGTGTTGTTATCAAGAACTGGATATTGTGCATAAATAGGACTATTTTATTGGAGTTTGTACTGCTGTGAAAAATATTGATGGTGAGAATAAATAACTTATAATTATTGTTATGCTGTGAACCAATAGAGTTGTAACATTTTATTATCCATTATACCAGTTAGTGGCGAGTTCGGGTACCCAGAGGCCCGAGGTTAAGTCCGGGTTGTTTCTGCACTGGCGCCAGCCGGGCGGGCTAATAAATAGTGTGTGGAAACAGGGATGTGGACTTATTTGAAGGTTTGAGGGAGCAGTGAGGGGGAGAGAACCCTTACATTAATTACACGGACTAAAAATATAATTTATCGTAAAAAAAAATCGTCATTGTGGCAAGATAATTATCCTGTTTTCAATCAATGGGGTTCAAATTTAAAAAAAAAACTGATTGTAGATTGGTTGGGCATTATTTAATTTTCTCGTCAAGTCCCGCTGTGCCATTGACAAATATTTTATTCATTTGAAATATTTGACATGCACTTTCTTAACTGAGTGATTATTATCAGATACACGAGAATTTCTATGAGCGAGAGCGTAAAGGGCCTACCAATTTTACCGGTAAAGGTATCTTCAGGGTTATTTTACATTCCACACACGGGACCGACGGCTTTACTTCCCCTCCGAAGGAAGTTGTGCTACGGATCTTAACCACTCCAAGAAAAATCCGTCGACACCGGTTGGGTTTTAACCCCCAAACATCGGGTCCTGGGGCAAGCACTTTAACCCAAGACCATCCAGGTCGACATGACAAATATTCAACAACTGTTGATATCATCATGGGAAGAAAAACAACCTACCTTTTCTCGCGTCTCCTACAACCCCACTTTTAAGGCATTAATCACGTGGTCTTTCCAACAAGTAATTGACGCGTCGGGCTGACCAGGGAGTTTAGGATGGATCCATCCTAATCCACACTGACGTTGCCCTTTTAGTCCCGTTTAAAAGTTACTGAAAATAGTTCCTTGTGCAACAGCCTTGGAGAATAAGTTAGGTCGATTTGACAAGGGATATAAATTGATTCCACTCGTCAGTTTGACAGCGCATGTTTTCGAATAAGATAGATAGTAAAACTGTGTTATTTTTTGGGAACTTTCAAACAACTGAAATTACTTTGAGACAACTATAATTATCAGCAGTCTATAGTCAAAAGGATAAAAAAAACTCGTAGGCTCAAACTAATGTCAGGAGACTTAAAAAACGTAGTTTTACACATTTAAAAAAAAGGCATATCTTTAGCTAGAAAATTTCGAGTTCAAGGCTAATTTTATAATAATGAAAATTGATAGAAATAAAGAAAAAATATACTGATAAGTGTAAATTTAATTAAGAAAGCCCACCTGATGAAAGTGTAAAAATGTGGTAAGAATCCAATGCACAAAAGTGACAACTTCTTCTTTTTATTCCCTCAAAATTCCATGGTAGAAATAGTCAAACACACATTTAAATATAAATGTTAACACAAATTTAGCAATATTTCGGTATTGTTGCCTTTATCAAATAAAAAGACAAAAAAAGAAGAGGGAATAAAATGCACTTTATTTAAACAATGAATTATTCCTTTTTGAATTCAAAAATAGGCCGTTAGAAACATTGTGCTGTAGGAGTAGAAATAAATTTCCCAAAGCTTTGGCTGTAGCTATCCAATATAAATATTTAATATTTACTTAGGGAAAGGGTAATAATAATGATAATAAAACAGAACTATATAAATGTATACATCTCAATAATAATGATGGTGTTAATCTTTTAGGAATAAAGAAACGCTTATATTAGGGCCTGTTGGTAATCGTGATTTGGCCATCTATAGGTGGGCCAGTTCCCACTGTCTGGGTTGAGAACTGTTGCACTGTTTAGGAAAGGCTGTTAATTTCTTGGTGGTGTAGCAGGTTAAGTCCTGGTTGTGGGTACCAACATGGATGGGTACAGGCTTGTCTGGGTCTTTGCCGTTTGTGACAAGGACTAACAAATTCTCACGTAGTCACATCACTATGTAGTCTTGAGCAAGTTCCCCCTCCCACTCCTACCTCCGGTCTGTCAGCGTCCCTCAAACAGAAACCTCGTCAGAACGGGCAGTTCAGTCGGGACCCGATGTTGTGCTCCTCGGCCGACGGGACGTACATAAAGTTCGGGTCGCACACCGTCCCCTGGGCTGCTTCGTCGACAAATGCGGTCATGATCCTGAAATTGTACTCCTTCGGGTCAAGATCGCTGTAGAGGTACACGGGAAGCCTGTTACTCAGCACCCAGACGCTCTGCCTCCTCTCGTGGTCGATCTTCAGATCGTTGGGGAACACCAAGGTGACGTTGCTGTGCGCCACGACGCCTTGAAGCGCGGGGATGTAGCCGCCGGGCTGGTTGGAGTTCCAGCAACCGACGCTGTCCCTCGTCACTAGATTGTAGAACATGACGCCTCTCCTGTCCATCGCCGACGCTGACGATTGGCCCTTAGTGGCGTATCTTGGTTCTCCCAGGGGAGAGAACGCTTCGGGGTGGGCGTCGGAGGCGGTCTCGTTCCGTATCACCGAGGTGGGGACAGAGAACTCCCGGAAACTCGACATCGGATGGAAGAACAGGGTTCGGTCACCCGTCTTGGGGTCCAGAGGCGAAAGGGACAAGCCGAACAGGCCGTCCGTCCAGCTGAAGCTGNCTCGACATCGGATGGAAGAACAGGGTTCGGTCACCCGTCTTGGGGTCCAGAGGCGAAAGGGACAAGCCGAACAGGCCGTCCGTCCAGCTGAAGCTGAGCCCGTGAAGCTCGTATTGGGCGGCCATGGGGTCGGGGTAGAAGAAGTGGTGGGTGATCCTCCACGAGCGGTTCTCCCGCAGTTTGTAGACGACCAGACCGAACCTCCAGACGTCCGTGATGTACACGTGAGCGTCGTCGCAACTCCCGTCTCTGACGTCAACCGCGATGTTACTGAACAGGGACCCTTCCTTGACCTGGTCCTCCGGCAACCGGTACCTCCAGATGAGGGCGTCAGTGGCGAGGTCGAACACCAGGATCTGAGGGGAACAGGCCTGCTTGACGGTGTCCACGGTGTCGACGACGCCCGAGTCCAAGACCCACAGGCGCCCGCACGGGTCGACCGCGATCCGGAAGACTGACGTCATGGCGTCGCAGTTTCCGGGCTGGTGCCAAGACCAGTTGGGATAGGGCTCCAGCGTCGGCGAGAGGTTCCCCCCGGCGTCCCTGCGGTCCCTAGGGATTGTGGCCAGGGTCACGGGGATGCCTGATTTCCAGCGGGGGAGCGTCACGAACATCCTGCTGTTCCAGACTTCCAGGCCCAGAGGGAGGTTGTCTTTGGGGACGAAGCTCCCGGATGAGATGGCGTACTGACGGATTTCTGGGCTGGGGAAGGCGAAGTCCACTTGCTTCCAGGCGTACACCTCCCTCAGGCGGTCGGCAGGTGGGGGCGAGGGGGCGGCGAGGGGAGGTAAGGACGATATAGGCGTCTGCAGCCCTCCCGTCAGTGACATGGACAGCAGCCAGGGGAAGAAGAACCCCACACCTGAAACAAACAAATATTACCTTCATGTCCGACATATATATAGCTCTCCTGGTCTTACCACCCATCTAAGCACTGCGCATTTAATACTACTAATGACTCAAAGATGAGAAAAGGAGAATTTGAGAGGAAATGTTCCCACGTTTGGGTGGAGGGAAACGAGTAAACCATTTAGTAAAAAAAACAATCTCAGTGCCCTCGGTTGGGATTCGAACCCTGATATCCCCGTAACCAGCAAACCAGACAAGGTGAGTCTTACGCCTAGTCTGCATACTCATCTATAAACATTATTGTTGACATTGATCCACGTCCAGTTATAGTCAGATCGACATTGAAAGAAACTTATAGGGCAGTTTAAAAACAACAAGCATTGTTTTTCGTGATATTGTAGTTACTGACAGTTTTATATGAAGGTCAAGGGAGGAGGAGGATTGTCTTTAGCGGGAATGCACCCTCATTTTTCTGGAGAGAATATGAAAAAAAAATATGTAGAAAACCACCTCCTACCACACCCAGTGAAGGATCGAACTACGACCCCTCACGTGACTCACAGTCCAATATATTGCGAACCTAATTCTTTAACCCATATGCCACCAATGTACCCCCGTTTTCCTGGAAAGATAGCAGTCTTACCTTGATGGATTACGCTACGGTCCTATCTTACAAGCTGCACCATAGTGGAACCAAGCAAGGTAGCAGTCTT
>CABFOV010011206.1:0-14141 GCA_902141375.1 Timema poppense
ACACTGAAGTCCACGTCACTCTCCTCTTGATCCGATCTATCACTCACGTAACGAAGAACAGAGTCACTTGTGCTGGAACACTCAAGTCTACGTTCGTTGAAAAAACCAACATATTTTGAAACAACTAAAGTTAAAAGAGTCTCAAATAAGATAAACACAAACTATTATCAGCAAGAAAAGTGACATAACGCAAAGTTTTCCCTTTAATCCCGCATGTGCCGTCACCACGACAAGAAATGATCGACACATCAAGAGTAAATTTAATAAAAGTAAAGTCCACTTTATCGTCATTGAGATTTTTCTCTAATGTTAAATGACCTCGCCATTTTGATACAACTTTTTATTAGTTACGTTTTTCCCTTCTCATGAAAAATTACTTTTTTGAGTTGTGTCACCTCTCTCGCCGGGGTGTTGTGATTGTATTTATAAAACGGGCCTTTCTTATGGAAATTAGATTGTAGCCTAATATTCCCATTATTTCCTCACTCATTTACGCGAATAATACGAACAAGAATGTTCTCCGTTAAACTTTCCCGAACCAATCACGTTCCACGGTCGCTGTTCGAACAAGTTTAATAACTTGCGAAATAAATACGCCGTGTGATTATTTCCGTCTCTTGTCCTTTGTAGTCGATCATATTAACCGACAAAGACGGAATACATTACAAAAAAACACGTTCGACAGATTGGCGAGTTCTTTGTACCCTGCTTTTGATTAATTGTACTGTATATTCGTGACGATAGAATATTATATTGTGCTTGACAACAATAATGGAGTGAGGGTTTACTTAACACAAGAGTTTATAAGGAGTTTTATTTAGTTGCTGTTTAGAAAGGCACGTTTTATTATACTTTTATAGTCTTTGATATAATAAAATAAACCATAAATTACATGTTTTTCCATGAAACGTGATTCCAGGTATTTTATTTCAATTGGAACTGTATTGTTTTCACAAAGCGCAATTCTTCGTTACTAGAAATTTTATTTATAAGTATAATATGTTTGTCTATCCATTTAAAAATCTATCCAATTATACACATCCATGTATTTACCTAAACATCGATATAGCTATGTATTTGTACATCTATCTACCTAATAATATATCATCTAGTTATTTGTCTATCTATTTAATATATATATTCAATTACAGTTTGTATATTATAAGGGGGTTGATTTGGTTATTTATTTAATTATTATTATTATAATTATTATTAGCACCGCGTCTTACTACCCGTTCGGGTTATACGCACTTACGCTAATGTGTAATGGTAGGGTGATTGTGAGATGAAATGGAGGACCTACAGTTTAGCGTGGGATCCGAACCACGGTGGAGGACTGGCATTCCCCACATTCACAAGATGTCTTGTCAGAGGTGAAGGAAGGGTTTGGTAATCAGATAAATCTTTGCCGCGATTAATTTATTATAAATCGGTTTGGTTTATTGGTCCAATATGATTTATACCTTTAATTATAGCTTATACTTTGATTCATCAACCTTTATACACGGGGTTTTATATTGTTAAAACATAATATTTCGGTTTGATTGGAAGATTTAGGTGTACAATGAATTTATTTTGATTTAATTAAATTATCTAAATTAAATCCAACGTATCAGTATAATGATTTTATATTTTATTTATTGGGTTTCACTTTATGAATGATTATTTTAATCCTATTCACTATGTTGTAATATCTTAAATATAAGAGCTTGACCTTGAAGATCTACCTGACTATCCACCTATCCATCTATCTGTTTACTTGACTACCTTCCTATCCATTCATTCATATAAACTACATATCACTCTTGCTCTATCAATACGTGGTGTGACTGTGGATCACGAACTTGATATCCCTCCACCCCCCGTCCCTCTGTCTGGATGGCTGCCCACCCCGTGCCAAATGGAGTGACCGTCCGATGGTATTGTATCGTTATATCGTCCACACGGAGCGGCGGACGACGTGACAAGGTTCACAGATGCCGTCACCGAATTAACGGGATCAAAATGAAATATCCGAGTAGGCCAATCGGTCCTGTCTTGGCTCGAGGCTGGGAGGTACGTCAGTGGATTGTTGCTCAATAACCTGCAGGTGAATACCGGGTCGTCGTGACCCCACTTGCAACAATCTTGGAGGTTGTCCAGGATGCAGGCGCTTATAAGGAGAGGGGGGGAGTTTGATACACTAATACAGCCAGTATTGACTTCAAGGGGGCCGGCATGCAAATTAAATTATTATTATTATTATTAGCACCGCGTCTTACTACCCGTTCGGGTTATACGCACTTACGCTAATGTGTAATGCTAGGGTGATTGTGAGATGAAATGGAGGACCTACAGTTTAACGTGGAATCCGAACCACGGTGGAGGCCTGGCATTCCTCACATTCACAAGATGTCTTGTCAGAGGTGAAGGAAGGGTTTGGTGATCAGATAAACCTGTGCCGGGACCGAGGATCGAACTCCGGCCGCCAGCACAGAAGTCTGACACCTTACCCCTAGACCGCCAGGTCTCCATGCAAATTAAACATTGCAGCGATAGCTAGACCTACAAAACAAGACGTGAGGAATAAATTAGGCCTATATCTTGTCTACTTGTGTTATGTTATATGTTTCAATGTAGTGTATGTTTTCGAGAGCCCCTCGGGGCTGGTGCTAACTTTTTTTTTGTTCAGTTATGTTTCTCGTGTCATTATTCATGTTTATTATTGTTAGATGTTTTGAAATAAAATAATCACATACAAAAAAAAATTAGGCCTACTACGATTATTCTTAAAGGCAGCAAACTTACCTTGCTTGGTTCCACTATGGTGCAGGTTATAAGATAGGGCCATAGTGCAATCAGTCGAGGTAAGACAAATACCTTTATGGCTAACAGGCTGTACCAATTTTGTGTGTGGGAAATGGGAGAGTGAAAAATCAATTTAGGAGAAAAAAACCCACCCTCAGTAGCCTACAGACGGCTTGTATTCGAACCCCGATCTCCCAGTCATCAGCAATCCCAGTCGATTGCAAGAGTGACGCCTTAGACCTCGCGACCATTGAAGCGGGTTCACCACATTAGAGTAGACTAATATAAATGTGAGTAGATCCCGAACGGGTACGGGGTAGTAAATAATACAAATAATAGAACGTGCCCACTGCAGTAATTCTGGTGTAACATCGAACCCCGGATACCTCGGCTCAAACATCGAACCCCGGATACCTCGGCTCAGAGTCCGCCACACAACCCGTGTCACCAACTCTTCCCGCAACTTACAACGAGCATCAACAGAGTAAGGATAGCTAAGTGGTGGAGAGCGTCAGGTCGTTGGTGTTACAAGAGGCTTGGTATCCACCACATATAGGAGGTCACCAGTGCTAATAACCCAACAGTTGTTTAAGCTCCTGAAAACCCCCAGCAATATATACACTATATAATTAGTTAGATTCAAGGGAAGACGGTTGGAAACAACACAAACGAGACCTCGTGTAATTATCCGTCTGTGAGGTAATTGCAGTCTCTGAACGTCACGTATCGCTCACCGCCACAAATTGTAAGAACAAGGATAGAGAAACCCTGACCCTTCCTAATAAGTATCCATTGCAGTGAGACTGATTCGGACCGGCTGGTGTAATGAGGTGTTTACCCCTGGGGGAATGTATTCACACACGCCACTGGCCGGTTCGCACCGGACATTCCATCTTGTGGTAGTTCGCTACACCGGAAACCTACTTGCTGGAAACTCCTCTGTCTGAGAGGAAACCTTCCTTACAAGTTTTAAATGATTCCTCCTCACCAGATTTATAACCTCAGACATACGTTTTATCACCACGTCTTACTACCCGTTCGGATTACACGCATATCATGTATTAACTACACTAATGTTCTAGGTAAAAGGAAGGTTGAATTTTAAAGAAAGTGTATCCGAATTTGCGTGTGGATAAAAGTCGTGCTAAACCATTGAAAGAGCACCTTCTCTACAGCCAACCGGTATTCGAGCTCCGATACTCCCTCCATCAGCAGTCCAGTCTCTTGCCAGAGTGACGCCCTAGGGCTTAGAACAAGGGTCCGGAACATTGTTTTGACCCCGATTGACCTAAATAAACATATCAAAGGTCGCGTGATCAACCAAACTCTTTTCACTCTACTTTTGCTTCTTTTTGTCTATACATATTATATTTATTCCTTAAATTCAATCATTCTTCAAATTATTATGTAACCCCTTTATAGAAAAAATACATAATAATGGATAAAATGTATATTTTCACATTAAATTATATAATTTTTTTTATAACATAACCGATTGTGAATTATCATTGTTATCCTGGTCACACTGAAACATTATTATAAAATACTCGATATATTTGCAAATTTAGAAAATTCAAATATCAACTTTAAATGATGATATAGCTTTCTTACGGGATCTATTAACGATTGCTGCGAGATTGACTGAATATTGCCGCAATATCAACTGAAGACAACTGAAGATTTCCGTGAGATCGACTGAAGATTACCACAATATTGACCCCTGGTTTAGACCATTCGACCATTGAAGCGGGTAATTTCATGATTAAATAAACAGAGTAGCATCAACCCACCTCGGTGGTCCAGCAGTAAATGGCGTTACTTTCACAATTCCCTGGACTGATGATGACCGGAAGATAGGGGCTCTAATCGTGGTCGGGAGTCCTAAATGATGTCCCTTTCTCCCTCCTCGAAAATGTGGGTACATTCATTTTGATGCTATACCTGCCTCATCCCTATCCTAATAGAGTAATTAATGTATGCGTATAGCCAGAATGGGTATTTAGGCGCAGTGAAGATATATATACATCTATATGCACATATACATACATACCTACATCCATCAATATTCAATACACATATATACCTATATAATTATTATTGGATCGTTGAAGATTACCGTGCTATGAAGTGCTCACAACATTTTATAGAGATACGTTCTATACAATGAGGCTCTACATTGATTTCGTGTTTACGATGTATAGTTTCAATCAAAGCGTGTATTTCCCGCTTCACACCACGACGATAACCTTAAAACGACCCCTCTCTCAGCTATATACATATTTGTTGCACCATACCACTCAGGTTAAGAATTGAGTTATTGTTATTTTCAACCAAAGGTAAATATTTTAGTTACCGATGTACAATCATACACAAATCATGGTTTCCATGGAGATTTAAACAAAGAATTATTGTACAGAAGAGCCACCGCGCACACAGGAGGAACAGATGAAACATTCTCTAAGGAAATATGGTTTTCGTTGGAAACTACTATTTTTACCAACATCCTAATCCCTAACATTTAAATGAGTAGTCAAAGTAGGCTAAGCCATTCTATCGTAATTTCAACGGCCAGGAATTTAAAATCATATATATATTTGTATATATACATTATTTTTTATTTTGTAATTTGAGGTATTAAACTTTCACTTTATGAAGCAACTTATTATATGAGCACACAACTTATAATCTAACTTAAATTCAAACATCCTGCCCCCTCATCCCCCTTACATTAATTCATCACTGTGAAGGAGGAAATCCATTTTTCATCAATTATATATTTTTTGGCCATGCCGGGAATCGAACCCAGGACCCTTAGCTCACTGGACAGACACGCTACCGAATGAGCTAAGGTGTCTGACAAGAATACATACATATTATACAAATATGGCCTACATACAATACATACAGTAATTATAACAATAATTTAGGCCTCGGTTATACTCAGGATCATTAAAATGTTTTGTTTGAGCACTATACAAACACTTATGAGCTTGCTATTAATTAAAATCCAGGAGGGATTAGAGCTCACTATTGGAAATAAACCATGGAACGATAAATTGCAGAGCCTACAGACAAGGGAAGGAAGGACCCGTTGAAGGTACCACAGGTGTAGAGACCCTGTAGGTCGAGTAGCCCAATTAGAAGTTTATATATAAATAAAATGGTCATTTGAGAATTGACTAACTGAATAAAAGAGAAAAGTCTGGGAGAGATATGTTAAAGAAGACCTACAGCAGGGACCGTGGGGCATCCCCTTCAGGATAGCCAAAGGGAAGATCAGACCCCCGGCAGTGATGTCCACCCTTAAAAGAGCTGACGGCAGTATAATCACCTGCTGGGAGGAGACTTCGGAACTTCTAATGGATACGTGTTGCCTGACGATGAGGAGTAGGGAGAAACAGAAAAACAGGAAGAATCAAGAAGGAGAAAATTGTAAGTGATGAATATAGAAATGATGAGCCATTGGAACCAACAAATCCGGAGGAGGGGATTAGCTCCATTGCCAAAATGGGTAAAAAGAACGCACCAGGGCTGGACGGGATAGAGTTCGAGATGCTTCAAAAGACAGTGGATCGCATATCTCCCTATCTTGCTGGGCTATTAAACGAATGCCTCGCTCAAGGCAGAATCCCGAACATCTAGAAGCAGAGTGAGGTGATTGTGCTTAGCAAAGGTGAGGACAAAGACCCGCAACTTCCGAAGTCATAGAGACCAATCTGACTGCTAAATAGACCGGGGAAGGTTTAAGAAAAAACCCTATGTGAACGCCCACTTAGGCATAGGAAGATTATAGGTATGCACCAGCAGCAGTATGGCTTCAGAAGGGGCAAGTCTACAGAGGATGCTATTTGTAGGGCAATGTAGCTGATTGACTCCGTTACAGAGAAGTATGTGCTAGGTATCTTTGTGGACATCTCAGGGGCCTTTGACAACCTGTAGTGGCCGGCATTGTTTAAAAGTCTGAGGGATTTTCAGTGTCCAGGAACCCTTTATAAGAGCTTCAAGGATTACTGTAGGAACAGATATGCTACCCTGAGATTCCCAAGAGCAAAGATTCAGAAGGTACTAACTAAAGGTTGTCCTCAGGGGTTGGTCTGTCGACCGTTCTTTTGGGACATCGGTTTAGAACCTGGATTATCGATGTTGAAGACATTCCCCGAGACAAATAGAGTAGTCGCATTTGAAAACTACCTTCTGATAATTGTGGAAGGTGGCTCTATATAGAACATAGAAGAAAAGAGCAACCATGTTCTAGAGGGTCTAGACACCTAGTGTATAAGTGCCAAACTGAAGATGGCACCGATGAAGACGATGTAAATGTTGTTTAGGGGCAAGATAATTCGGAATCCTAGCATTAATATCGATGGCAAGGTAATCAGAAGCCATATGGTCAGATACGTGGGAGTCACACTGGACGAGAACAGGAAATTGACGGCTCATTTGGAGGAGGTGGTGGGCAAAGCCTAAAAGGTTATGAACAAGACCATCAAGATCAGCGGAGATTACACTTACCTTTGCGGATAACCAAGACGTACCACCAAACAATATTACTCTCCACTGTCGGCTATGGAGTCCTGATGACCCTTCAGGGATCGTCACCCTGGGTGTGTGGAGGCTGGATCTCCTGATAAGGAAAAAAGGAGTCGGATTTGGATTCTGGTTGAAGAAAACTAAGCTGGAAAAAGTGAAGATGCTAACCTTCCCGGAAGTCAACAATGCTGGGGAGGCAGAAGTGGCACTGTTAGCACAGTGGCAGAAACGCTGAGAGGAAAGCGAAATTGGGAGGCGAACATTTAAACGGTTTCCGAATGTTTTGGAAAGACTTGAGAATGGACACCTAGAACCGTCCCGGAGTCTGGTCCACTTTATAACCGGGAAAGGACCATATCCGGCATCCTTAAGAAAACAGGGATCGATTGACTCGAGTGAGCTTGTCTGTGGATAGGAGGGAACGCCAGAACATGTAGAATTGGAATGTGTTCAAACTCAAGAGGTCAGAAGACCCTTCCAACAGGGAATACAAGGAAGGAAGACTTGTAGGGCACATTTTGAGAGACCCAGTTATGTGAAAACTTCTGGACGCTATCGCATCGGAAGTATCAAACAAAGCTAGGAACGATTACCTGACAGCACTGAATGAAGCTAGAGATAGAAAACCAAGACTAGACAGACAAGAACTACAAAACAGATATTACGACAGTGACAATGATGACGATAACACAGTGAGTGACACTGAGACCGACACCAGTGGTACTCAGCAGGGGATATTTAGGAATAAGTAGAGGGGTTGAAATTTAGGTAATAACATAAGCAACCTCTCGGAGAGGAGAGGCAATAAATAGCCGGAATGTGACGGACACAAGCTGAGACCTGGAATACCAGTTCGGCTGATAGGTCCCGAGGGAGGTTGGGGATGTCCTAACAACCTGAAGGACCAACTTTCCAGCCGAAAAATACCTTGAGACGTGACAACAACACCCGGAAAAAGGAGAGAACCCTAAGCCGGCTGATCCCTTCTCTTGGCAACAAGAGAAAGGGATTGAGGCAGTTGGGCCTCCTGGGTCAAGATGGGAAAAGGCGGCTGTTTGGCAGCCCCTGGTCACCATCGGGCTTAGAGTAGAGATTCCAGCGATGAACATTTACTTAGTAAGAACATTTAGTTAATTTAGTATAGGGTAGGGGGGTTAACATAGGGAATTAGGATAAGGTAGTATTTAGGTGCTTAGCCTGTTTGTAAAAATACTTTAAATAAGAAAAATATACATTGTAAAAAAAAAAGGATATATCAAAAGTAACATAGAACGGCTCGGTAAAAAAAAGGCTCACTATTAGTGTGGCCTCAAAGCTCCGTATTAATCCTGTAACAAAACATTAGTTTGAATAACTGTGTGAGTGAGCTAACTAACTAATCTCATCCCAACCAAGCAAAATGATTGCTATCAAGATGGCTACGAGTAATATCGGCCAAACTGGTCCGGGATGGAACCAATTACGTCTCGTGTGTAGTAGAAACAATCATGAACAAGTTGAGTACCCCCAGAGGCATTTTGTAACTGAATACACCCGGTCAGACACACACCCAGTCAGACACAAACCAGCGACATT
The DNA here is from genome assembly GCA_902141375.1 of Timema poppense. NCBI lineage: Eukaryota > Metazoa > Arthropoda > Insecta > Phasmatodea > Timematidae > Timema > Timema poppense. The sequence continues at coordinate 8,893 of CABFOV010011206.1, forward strand.
CCAGAACAAAGATTGCAACAATGACCCACTGAGACAAAATGTGAGTTTAGAAATAACTCGGCAAAGCCAAAAGTGCACAATTCTATTTACAGTAGCCCCATAACTTCTTTGGTGCTGACTGACAGCTCACAGCTGACAGCTAATGGCTTTGAAAAGTTACCAGACCAAATTATGTATCCCTACACCGAATCATATGATCAGAAAAAACATGTGTTTAGCAGCTGTCACTTCTAATGGTCCAAATTTAGATATTATACCTAAATGTTGACTCAGAAGTCAGCTGTGAGCTGTCAGTCAGCACCAAAGAAGCCATGGGGCCACTGTAGTTACCTTTGCTAGAACTACATTTTCTAAGAGAAGTGAGAATATAGAACACTCCTCTTGAACTAGGCTGAGGCTAGTGCTAGGGGTGTGCAACGACCAGTCCGGGCTATCTGCACTACTACACTAATGGGGCAACTAATGAGAAAGGTAGAGTATAGTGGAAGTATACCCTTGCTAGGAAAACGGTAACCTATTTGTTTAAAAATACACCCCAATGCGCTCGTCCTGAATAGAATCCCCGACCTCCCGTTCCCCAGACGAGGTTGACACAGAATCGCGGTAAGACGCGTGTGGCCGGTAAATCACTGTTACCCAGAGTGTGTGTGTGTGTAGAAGGTCAGCTGTGACATAGTGAACCAGAAGCTAGACCAGTAGCGCAATGTGACGGACGTGACGCATTGTCTCCTTCCTCTGCCGGATATTGTCTTCAGCGCTCCTCCGGGCAACAGCGGCACTACTACTTCCCGTCACAAACAATTTCGGAGATGTAGACCAGTGTCGGGTAGAGTGGCAATACCGGCTATCAGCATCTTCTAGTCCGATCATTCCCCAACTTTCCTCACTCGCGTCCCCCTTCCGGCTATCAGTCGACAAAATAGTACACTGCACTGCACAGACTTTCTCTCTCTTTTATCATATTCCAAACAAAAGAGTTTAGTTTCGAATAGTACTACAGCTTTATAATAATACATTATTTCGTATCTCTAATAGTTGCGGGGATATGATCAAAATTGAAAATTTTTCTTAGGTAAAGTACCCTGAATGCCAGCGACTACCAAACTGTGATACGCGTACCACCGGTGGTATGTACAACTTTTACCGGCGGTCCACCAGAAACCAAACAAAACAAGCAAATTAAAGTCGTAAAAAGATAAGGTCTCATTAAATTTTATAAATATATTACAGCTGATTCTAACAAAAATGAAATGATAACTAAATAGTGGATGGAGGTGTTTATATTAGTATTTTTATATATTTATTTGGGACTTGTGTACTATTATACATATTTAGTATACATGTTATTATTATTATTATTATTAGAACCACGTCTTACTACCCGTTCGGGTTGTACGCACTTACGCTAATGTGTAGTGGTAGGGTGATTGTGAGATGAAATGGAGGACCTACAGTTTAACGTGGAATCCGAACCACGGTGGAGGCCTGGCATTCCCCACATTCACAAGATGTCTTGTCAGAGGTGAAGGAAGGGTTTGGTAATCAGCTAAATCTGTGCCGGGACCGAGGATTGAACCCCGGCCGCCAGAGTATAAATGTTAAATGATGATAAATAAAAACGGTTACTCTATGACTGGTGTCATATCTCTGTATCTAAATAGTAGTTGGGGCATGTATTGAGAAGGTGATTATAAAACTGTGTATCTAGGAAAACCAGAGGGAAGAAGGCCAGTGGGGAGACTGAGGCTCAGATCGGGTGAGGGAAGACCACTAGGGTTAAGCTTTTTTTTCATCTTCTGACTCATGCCTTGTTTAAGACTTTATTGTTTATATGCGCTGGTTCTTTTATTCATAATATTAAGGATTGTCAATATATTCGGTGTATAGGTAATTTGATATTTCAAATACCGTTGAGATCTTTATGTTGTTGTATTTCTAATTTAGCTTTATGCGGCGTTCCATTTTTATCAGAATTTTATTCAAAGGATTTAATTCTTGAGATGAGATGATTAAGATATTTAAATGCCTTTAGTTTTTTCCTGTGTTTTTTTTCTACAGGATTAACAGTTAGTTATACAATTCGTGACCTTGGAGCACTGGATGTAGAAGACTAATACTGTCGACAATAAAGCGTGTAAAAGTCGATACACGCATAGCGCTAAGCTATGGTTTCTCTTTTCTCAAGAGGAGCTGCTGCTATTAGCAGCTGTTTTGGGAGATGAAGAAAATGTAGGAGGTGGAGGTTTGACTTGTAATATAAAAGCACTTATTAAATATAAAGCCTAAATAGAATATTACTTAAATACAAGTGAAAAAAAACTGAGAACAAAACTTCAACGATATTTTGGTTATTTTCAACAATTCAGCACTACATCTGTTCAACACGGAGCCCAAGCTGCGTTATGCGCTTGCGCAACGTAAGATGGATCAAGATTGGAGATGAAAAAACTACTCAGCCAGCAATGGGATAAAACACAGCGTGGCGTAGCGATGCGTAGCTTAGTGTAGCTTTCTGTGTGAACCAGCCTTTAGGAGCTAAAAGGAGACCTGGCGGTCTAGGGGTAAGGTGTCAGACTTCTATGCTGGCGGCCGGGGTTCAATCCTCGGTCCCGGCACAGATTTATCTGATTACCAAACCCTTCCTTCACCTCTGACAAGACATCTTGTGAATGTGGGGAATGCCAGGCCTCCACCGTGGTTCGGATTCCACGTTAAACTGTAGGTCCTCCATTTCATCTCACAATCACCCTACCATTACACATTAGCGTAAGTGCGTATAACCCGAACGGGTAGTAAGACGCGGCGCTAATAATAATTTAGGAGCTAAAGCGCGAATTTGAGCCAACTGCGGTTCAGATGACCAGAGAGGCAAGATAAGGTAGATAGTAGCTATTCAGAATTATCCTGGTGGTATTCCATATTGCGGCAATTCTTAGGTTGGTACGCCATTCAAAAAGTTAGGGAACCGCTGCTCAAAGTAGTTTTCATGGGAAAATGAGAAGTGCCATTTTGTTTGTAATGCTAAACAATATCTGGACATAGAATTTAGTCAAAATCGCTAAAGCAGATTTGGATAAAATAGTAGTTTGTTTTTGGCCAGTCATTAAACTAGCCTACTCTTTATTTTAGGGTTAAATAACTAATTACAAAAATCCCCCGGCTGAACCTCATGAAAACGATAAATTCCAAGTTTCAGCCTGATTAATAAAATGGTTTTAGCTCTAGGCTAAGATACACACACACGGACATACGGACGACATCGCGAAAACAGTTTTTTTGTTTCATTGTTACGTGAAACGTCGAAATTTTTTGAGTTCGATTTTTTGACGATCATAGTACTTCTCTCTCCGAGGTATCTAGAAAGAGAGAGAGAATCAAATTGGTAACAAACAACTATATGATCTTGTCGAGTATGAATCGGTCGCTCCAGCTCATCGGAGGTCAAATAATCACCCTCTCAATACACTGAACTGCTGATGACAGGTAGATCAGGGTTCGAATCCCGGTCGGTTGTATTGAGGCTGTTATGTTTCCTCACCATCCATTTACACGGATAGGCATACATTTCCCCTAAAACTGTACCTACCTCAGCTCTGCTGAGAACGTATAGACATATGTGGGATTCCCATACAGGAAAAAGAGGGTGAGTAGGTGAGGGAGGGTGGGTGAAGGAAGGTCGGTGGGTGAAGTGGATGGAGGAAAGTGAGTGGGTGAAGGAGGGAGGGTGGGTGAAGTGGATGGAGGAAAGTGGGTGGGTGAAGGGGGGAGGGTGGGCGAAGTGGATGGAGGAAAGTGGGTGGGTGAAGGAAGGTCGGTGGGTGTATGAGAGAGGGAGCAAGATGCGGAGATGGGTGACAAAAGATATTCAAGATTGTGCGTTTAAGACCTTAGTTGAATCGGTTTCAATGATTCTTGGTTCAATATCTGGACAGGGCTACAATTGTATGATTATTTTACATTAGGACTTGTTCCCATTTGACGGTTAGGAGTCTTGCCGTTGTTCTAAACTTGTTTATTATTATAGCTGGCACTTGACTGAGATGACAATACACCCCTTTTAACAGAAACTAATAAATAGCACCATGATTATGGCTTTTAAACTGAGTTATGTCTTTCTTGCACCGATACACTCAGGCAAATAACAGAGCACTTAGAAAGAAGCAGCAATTTGGCTGTCGTGGATTTGCGCTCAAAACACATTTAGTTGAGAGGAAAATATAAACATGTTGTTATGATCAACATTCATAACATTTTACTATATTATTATTATTATTATTATTATTATTTTATATGTATTGATAATACAGTAGCCCCATGACTTCTTTGGTGCTGACTGACAGCTCACAGCTGATAGCTGACGGCTTTGCAAAGTTTCCAGACCAAATTATGTATCCATACGCCGAACCATATGATCTGCAAAAACATGTGTTTAGCAGCTGTTACTTTTGAGAGACAAAATTTATATATATACCTAAATGTTGACTGTCTCAAGTCAACTGTGAGCTGTCAGTCAGCACCAAAGAAGCCATGGGGCTACTGTAGCTATCAAAAGTGACAGCTGCAGGTCACATGACTTGACGAATGAACACGTTAAAGTAGATCCGGTAACTGTTCTAGTGGCGACACTGCCAACTGTGTACACATTTATCTCGCATGTCCATTCATTTCTGGTAACGTTCGACGTGAAATTCGTTGTTTGATCTTAATAGTAAATTAAAAAAATTACTTGGTTTTGGTTTCCAGGTACAATTTTTCAAATTTACGAATGTTTAACAAAGGCTTTCCGCTTTAGATTTACATGTTGAAATATAATTTTTTTAAATTTATGAATCTGACACTTAATGCGGCTATATCCGTAACTAAAAGATAATTCCGATCTCTACAGCTTAACTACCAGTGTCATAAATCAAGCGTTACATTTCTCTATTCAATGTTTGTTCTGCTTACGGACGTTTCTACCACTAAATTTGATTGTTTTGACGACTAATTCATGCTAAAGGAGAAAAATAAATATTCTACAAGCTATATTAGCTGAATTATATCTACATATTTAGCTGATAATTCAAAATGGCAGCCGTCGTTCTCGCAGTAGAGATACAGAATGTAGCCCGTTCATAAAATTAATTTTTAAGTGCCTGTAACAAGTGGACAAAGTTTCATGCTTTTAATAATGAATGAAACGTTTAGTCTAATCATCCGCTGGTTAGTATTACTTGATACAGATATTATAGCACGTACAGTCTCACATG